>RJWM01023504.1:0-19202 GCA_004363535.1 Dasyprocta punctata
AGCCAGTAGCAGTCAAAGCGTGAAGGCCTGGAAGCTCCCACACAGTCACTGACGTGAGTCTGTCAGAAAGTAGAAGAAGCTGGGCGTGGTGGCGCACGCCTTTAATCCCAGCACTCCGGAGGTTGAGGTAGGCGGAGCGTTGTGAGTTCGAGGCCGGCTTGGGCTACAGCGCAAGTGCAAGGCCTGCCTGAGCTACATAGTGCGACCCTGCCTCAAAAAACCCAGGGCCGGGAGTTTGGCTCAGCAGCTTAAGCGCCTGTCTGGCAGGCGCGAGCCTGTGAGTTTGATCCCCGGTGCCGCAAAAAAAAAAAACAAAAAAAAAACAAAAAACAAGAAAGTAGAAGAGTCCGTGCTGGAAGCTTGACGGAACTAGAGGGCAATTTCCAAAGGCTGTAGCGGAGACGGGAGCTCCCCCAGAGGAAAAGGGGAAGAAAATTCTTTCCCTTTTACTTCATCTGGGCTACAAGCCTGTTGCTTGGTGTCATCTGCTTCCAAGGTGGTCTTCCTTCCTCACTTTTTGTCCTCCGTGTCAATCAGCCACAGCCATGCCTAGAGCTTTACTCATCAGTTAGGTGGTTCTTGCTCAAAGTCATGTCAATGATCATGGTAGCATCAAAGCAAAGATAAAGCAAGCAGCAAACTGTGGATGTCTGAGGAAGAGAGTCCTCCAGAAGACTGAAACATATTTTCCCTGGTCTAAGTACAAGGGGGCCAGTGTGGCAGAAACAGTGAAACAATACAAGAGAAATAGGAGAGAAGGCTATTCAGTAACGGAGTAGCCAAATAATAAGGGCTATTGCTGGTATCATAAAGACATGGGAGTCACAAGAGACCCTGGAGCAAGAAGTGTCTTATCTGACTTACAGTGTAACAGGAGCGTGGTGGTCAATGTATCAGAAGTACACTTCAGGGAGTAAGGGCGGGAGGCTGCGAGACCAGGTAGGAGACTGCTGTAATAATGCCTTGGTTCAAGGTGGTAGCAGTGGGAGTTGTGAGAAGTTGTTGAATTTTGAATACCTTTTAGAGATAGAGCCCAGAAGATGTCCTGACACGAAATCCAGATATCTTGAGAGAAGATTGATTTGTTTGACTCTAAACGATTTACTTATTTATTTATTCATTTATTTCTGCTTTGATGGCTCCTTTTCTAGTGAATTTTGAGTGGGGGTAGAGTTTGAGACAGGTTCTCTCTAGGTAGTTTGTGCTGGCCTTAAACTCACTGTGTAGCTCAGGCTGGTCTCGAACTTGCAGTGATCCTCCTGCCTCAGCCTCCCAAGTGTTGAAATTATTGGTGTGCACCGCCACAGCCGGCTCTAGTGTACTTTAAAATATATACTTTCATATACAAAACCCTTTCTTTCAGTCATTCATCTAGCTATCACATGACCTCTTTCCTCTCCATCATAGACAAACATTTTAAAAGAGGCTTTCAGGAAACAAAAAGATAGGACTATCATGGGGCAGCAATCCAACTCCTAAGTACAGTATTTATCTCAGGGTATTGAATTTGAGATCTCAAAGAGATGTTGTCACTTCCATGTTCCAACACTATTCAAAATGATTAAGAGGTGGAAACAACCTAGATGTCCACAAACAGATGAGTGGATACACAAAATGTAACACAAACACAATAGAATATTAATTAACCTTAACAAGAGAAGGAAGCCCGATGCACTGGCACAGGCTGATAATCCCAGCACTCTGGAAGGCGAAGGCAGAAGGATTGTGAATTGAAGCCCTGCCTGTGCAATTTAGTGCTTTAATGAGATCCTGTCTCAAAATAAAAAGAAAAAGAAAAATAAGGGCTAGGGAAGTATTTCAGTGTGAAGACTCTGGGTTCAATCTCTAGTACAAAGAAAGAAAGAAGAAGGAGCCAGGTGTTGTGGTGCACCCTTGTAATCCCAGCACTTGGGAGGCTGATGCAGGAGGATTGCCACGATTTCGAGGCTAGCCAGGGCTACATAAGTGAGTTCAAGGCCTGTCTGAACTACATAGTGAAACCTTTTCTCAGCAAACAAACAAACAAGCAGACAAACAAGCAAAAAAAAAAAAAAAAAAAAAAAAAAAAAAAAAAAAAAAAAAAAAAAAAAAAAAAAAAAAAAAAGAAATCCTGCAAAATGCAACAACATGCATGAGCCTTAATGGCATAAACCGGTCACAAATGGACAAATACTACATGATTCCACACATGCAAAATATTTAAAAGTCAAACTCATCGTGTTAGTCAACTTTACATTACTGTAACAGATACCTCAGAAATTCACTTATGAACAGAAAAGGTTTATTTTGGCCCCTGGTTTCTGATATTTGAGGCCTGTGGCAAGGCAGGCACCTCATGGAGAAAGCATGGGGGGAGGAGCAAAAACCTTTTGCCTCATGGATAGAACACATGAGAGGGGAAGAGAAGGGACCGGGGTCTCAGTGTCCCTTTCAAACACATATCCCCAATGAGTGGAAGATGTGTCACTAGGTCTTACCTCTTAAGGTTCCATCTCTGTCCCAAATAGTGCTAAAGGCTGGCAATCAAACCTTTATTTTTATTTTTATTATTTATTTATTTATTTCTGAGACAGCTTCTCATTATGCAGTTCAGGCTGGTCTTGAGCTCACTTTACACCCCAGGCTGGTCTCAAATTTGTGATGATCCTCCTGCCTCAGCCTCCCAAGTGCTGGGATTACAGGTGGGTACCACCACACCGGGCTTCAAAACCTTTAATACAAACTACAAAATCTACAGGAGCAGATTTGTGGTTGTGAGGGACAGGAGGAAGAAATAGGGAATTGCCACTAGATAACCATAAAATTTAAATTATGCAAGATGAATATGTTCTAGAAATTTGCTGTACAGAGTCACGCCTATAGATATCGAAAGGTTCTTGCCCTAGTATAAATTACTGTACAATTGTGGCGATGGTCTAACATTGTGGGAGGGCAAAGCAGGAACGCTTACCCCCATGACCACTCCCTCCTTCTTCCCCTTCAGCCAAAATTGTTACTTTCCAGTTTGCGCGTGAAGAAAATTCCAGTCAGATCCTCGCACTTCACCAATGCCCATCCCATGCGCCACTTTCTTTTCTTTTTTTTTTTTTTGCGGCACCGGGGATAGAACTCACAGGCTCGCGCCTGCCAGACAGGCGCTTAAGCTGCTGAGCCAAACTCCCGGCCCTAGATTTTTTAAGGCAGGGTCGCACTATGCAGCTCAGGCCAGCCTTGCGCTCGCATTGTAACCCATGCCAGCCTCGAACTCACAACGCTCCTCCTACCTCAGCCTCCCGAGTGCTGGGATTAAAGGCGTGCGCCACCACACCTGGCTCCCATGCGCCACTTTCGATCAGAGGTCATATAACCCTCTGCCTCAGTATCCCGTTGGAGGACAAAGCCAAACCCCTGCGGGTTATGGGCTCCTCTCCTCTCCGTGTCCTCAATAAATGGCCACTGTCTCTGTTCTTCTGCTTCTCTATTGTGCCAGAAAACTCTAACAGATATCAATACCATATTGCCTATTTAAATGTTTGTTAAGAGGGTAAGTAGGGCTTGGTGGCACACACATGTAATCCCAGCACTCTGGAGGCTGAGGCAGGAGGCTCACCACAAATTCAAGGTCAGTCTGGGATATATAGTGAGTTCAAGGCCAGCCTGCACTGCATAGTGAGACCCTGTCTCAAAAAACCACAGACACCCATAATACAAAAGTTTCAGCCCATGTTGGGCAATTTAGTGAGACCCTGTTTTAAAATAAAATTAAAAGGGCTAGAGATGTAGTTCAAAGGAAATGTGCCTCTATCTGTTAATAGGATAGAGCTCATGTGAAGGATTTGTACTAAAATTAGAATTAAGTAAGATAAAGGGAAAAAAGAGTCACTGAGGGTGGGGAAATGAGTATTCAGTGGTATCATACACTGTGGTGGGAGGGGCAAGTGGTACAGTCATTTCACACAGCAGTTTAGTAATACATGTTAAAATGTAAAAAGTGCAGGTAGTCTCTATTAAAAATTCCAATTCTCTTACCCTTCTTTTTACCCATCCCAAAGAGAACTGTCACACAGGCCCAAAGTATCATGCATAAGATAGTATTTTTGCAGAGTTGTTAGTGACTAGAAAAAGTAAAATGAACCACACACAGAGGCATAGCCAAATAACTTAAGATGTATAATACCACACATCTGGGCCGGGCGTGGTGGCGCACGCCTTTAATCCCAGCACTGGGGAGGCTGAGGTAGGTGGAGCGTTGTGAGTTCGAGGCCTGCTTGGGCTACAACGCGAGTGCAAGGCCGGCCTGAGCTACATAGTGTGACCCTACCTCAAAAAACCAGGGCTGGGAGTTTGGCTCAGTGGCCTAAGCGCCTGCCCTGGCAGGTGCGAGGTTGTGAGTTCAATCCCCAGTGCCACACAAAAAAAAGACAAAAACAAAAACCACACATCTGCTAAAATAATAAGGAATTCATTCTATACATCATTTCACACTATGTATAACATGTGCATAAGTGCATTTACCTGTGTACATGTGAAATTATACTGTATATAACAATAACATGATAATTCATAGTAAAAAACCACAGAGGACACAACAAAACAAGTAGTAAGATTTGCCTCTGGGAGGTAGGGGAAATCTGGTTGACAACAGCAGTGAAGGGGGCTTTTGGCTTTTCTGTAATATTTAAATTCTTTTTTCTGCTCCTTTCAGGGTGTTTCAATTTTTAAAAGGAGGATACATCTCCAATTAAAACTTATGAAATGAGAACAGTTGCCTCTATCCATGACTTCCATTGCATGACCTGCCAATCAATTCTGAACTTGTTGCAATCTGGCTTTCATCCTAATAATCCTCTGTCCCCTCATAGCTTGCTTTCATGTCATCAAGGACATCCATATCGCCACAGTTATTTTACTTGGCCTTTAATACTCCTGTCTGCTTTCTCCTTGAAATGCTCTGTTTCCTTGGCTCCGAAATTCTGCTTTTATATTTGATATCACATTCTTCTGGTTTTCTGTATCTCTGTCTATCTCTTCTGTAGCAACTCAGCAGCTCATCCTTTGTTGGAACATCACTTGTGGATTTTATTTTCAAGTTTTGGTCCCATATCTTCTTCTCCTCTCTTTCTATACTCTCTCATTAGGTGATTCCTTCTATCATCCATAAATCACCAACTCCTAGATGTATATCTCTATTCCAGAGCAGTGTACTCAGTTGCATAATTAATCTACATTTGAAACTTTAAGAGTATAACATGTCCAAAAGTAAAGTCCTGAGCTTTCTCCCTAACCCCCAAACTTGCTGCTTTTTCAATATAGTATACCAATCCCAGTTGTGCAAGCTAGAAACTAATGAGTCAGCCAGGACATTTCCCTCTTCCTCAATACTGGCCATGGACTTCATTAATTACCAAATTCTGTCAGTTTAATCCCGTAAATATATCATCATGTCTACTCAAGTCAAGTAATTCTGAAAGTTTGGTTTGACTATTCGTGAAAGCCTCATAGATTCATAGTGTATCCATAAAGTCAAAGTGATTTTTAGAATACCAAGGTATTAGGTGCTTTTTCACTCTTATTCTCTCATGAGTGGACAGTAGACTGGAGGCTACATGACATGCTATCACAGCAGATTGAATGTAGAAGCAAGCATGAGAATTTAGCTATATATGTACATATGGTTTGGGGAATGAACCCAGGGGCTTTGCAATGCACAACAACCCCTAGCACTGTTCTTCATTTTCATTTGGAGACAGGGTCTCACTAAGTCACTAAGTTGCCCAGGCTGTACTCAAACTTTTGATCTTCCTGCCTCAGTCTCCCATAGTGCTTCTATTACAAGTGTGTGCCACCACAACCAGTATATATATATAAATTAAATACTTTAAATTTTTTCTCAGTTTTATTTGCTAATATGGTGAACAGCAATAGCTATAACCCATAGAAACCCTTACGAAAAGGCAGCATAACCCAGGTGTTAAGATTTGTGTCTAGATGTTCCCCCAAAGCCTCATGTAGTCTGGGGGAGTGGGTTTTTGGAGGTGGCTCAATCTAGATTTTGTGATTGGTTCATTGTCTACTGCTGGAATTGGGAGTGTGAGTGCTACATCTGCCCTAGGGTAAGTAGTCGGCATACAACGTAAGGGAGAAAAAGAGGCCCACTCCTTCTCTTTTGTTGCTTTTGGTATCTTGCACCACCCTGGACTGTCGTCCCTCTATCATGCCACTGTGCCTTAGAGTCAGGTGATTATGGACTGAAACCTCTACAAACTGTGAGCTAAATAAACCTTTCCCTTCTTAATTATGGTCATCAGCTATTTTGTCTTAGCAACAAGAGAAAAGTAACCAGGACACCATGGAAAACTCCTTAGAATTCCTTAGTCATTTTCAAGTGCAGTAGTGTGTGCTTATACTTCCAGTTCCATCCAGCCGAGGCAGGAGGATTGCTTGAGCCTAACAGTTCGAGGCCAGTCTGGGCAACAGAGCAAGACCCTGTCCTTTAAAAAATAAATGAGAGAGATGATAGGAAACAGGAAGGTAGACTTTGTGGAGATGGGAAGGGGATTTGGGGATAGGGGAGATGGGAGGGTGGAAAGGGAAAGAGGAAGTAGAAATGATTAAGATGTGACATGTATGTGTACCAGTTCTCCATGATTAATGTAATTATTATGTATCACAAATTTATACTGATAAACAGTACACAGGGGAAAAGGAAAAAAACAGATAAATAGATCAAAAGTATATAAAAGGGTCTTGAGACCAAAAATTTGAAAACATTGCTATGCCAAAGTCATTCTGAGCTGTACATAGTGGCACATGCCTGTAATCCCAGCACTTGGGAAGGCTGAGGGTGACAGGATCGCTGTGAGTTTGAGGCCAGCTTGGGCTGCAAAGTCAGTTCAAGGCCAACCTGAACTACATAGTGAGACCCTCTATCAAAAAGACAAAAAAAAAAAAAAGAAAGAAAGAAAGAAAAAAAGAAAGAAAGAAAGCAAGAAAAAAGGCCACTTTTCTCTCTGAGGACTGCACTAGTTTGTTTAGGCTTCCATATCTCAGCACCATACTGGTTGCTTAATGACTGAAGTTTGTTCACAGTTCTGCAAGGTAGAAATCCAAGACTGAGCCGTTACCATGGTGGAGTTCTTCTAAGGCCTCTCTCCTTGCCCTGAAGATGACCCTTTTCTCCCTCTGTCTTCACATGATCTTCCCCTATTCTGTGTGTCTGTGTCCAAATTTCTACTTCCTATAAAGACACAGTTATATTGGATTTGGACCTACTCTCATGACTTTCTTATAACTCAATTACATCTTTAAAAACCTTTTCTACAAATAACAATCATATTCTGAGGTACGAGAGATTAGAATGGAGTAACTATAATACTGAGTAAGTATGGTAGCCTCTGTGCCCCTCCCCATTCCCGGCCGTGGAACCCAGGGCCTCGTGTATGCTGGACAAGCGATCTATCACTGAGCTATATTTCCAGTTTTGTTTTTTTTGTTGCTGTTTTTTTCCTCCCAATTCTGGGAATTGAATGCAGGGCCCTTGCACTAAATTAACATCCACAGCCTATTCGATTGATTGATTGATTAAGACAAGGTCACTCTGTGTAGCCCAGGCTGACCTCAAACTTGCTGTGATCCTCCTACCTCAACCTTTACCACCATGTCCAGCTTTGCTTGTTGTTTCTAAAATGAGGTTTCAGCTGGGCGTGGTGGCGCACGCCTTTAATCCCAGCACTCGGGAGGCTGAGGTAGGCGGAGCGTTGTGAGTTCGAGGCCGGCTTGGGCTACAACGCGGCACAAGGCCGACCTGAGCTACATAATGCGACCCTGCCTCAAAAAACCAGGGCCAGGAGTTTGGCTCAGTGCCTTAAGCACCTGTCCTGGCAGGCGCGAGGTTGTGAGTTCAATCCCCGGTGCTGCAAAAAAAAAAAAAAATAAATAAAATAAAATAAAATAAAATAAAATAAAATGAGGTTTCACTGTGTGGCCCAGGCTGACCCAGAACTCCTTGGCGTCAGCAGTCTTTCTGCCTCAGCTTCCCAGTGGCTAGGACTATACACTTGCACCACTGCATCTGGCTTTGTGTCTTCTATTTTTTTTAAGCAGAAATATTTATTAAGAGAAAGAAAGCTTCTGTCTGAGAGAAAGACAGAAGGGGTCCTGAGTGGGTTGCCAAAGACTCTTGTCTTTTGTACTTTATGCATCTTTACAAGGCAGCGAGAGGTAATGTCACATCCTCTTCTTCCCAGTAAGCACACATGCCCATATATTTGTAATTCTCCAGTGACTTACCACTGCAGTTAGAACAAAGCCCAACTTTTCTTTATTATGGAGTCTACAAGGCAGATGTACCTGGATTTCTCTTGCTGCACATTCTGTTTCCTTTACCTTAAATGTTTCCATGCTACTCTGGCTGCGTTTTATGGCTACCCTAGGTATTGACTATCCATTCATTAATTGATGAACACTTCAGACGCCTAGACTTTTTGACTACTATGAATAGCGCTGCTGTGAAAATTTGCATGAAAACTTTTAGTGAATATGTTGTCATTTCTCTTGGGTGTGTACCTGAGAGTAGAATTGCTGGGTTCCACAGGAGGTTTATGTTCAACTTTTTGAAGAGCTGCTGGGGTGTTTTACAAAAAAGCCTCACCATTTTGTGGGCCCATAGGCAATGTATGAATGCTCCAATATTTCTACATCTTAGCCAATGTTTGTTATTGCTTGTTTGAATTTTTATAGCTATTCTCCTGGATGTGGAATGGTATATCAATGTAGTTTCAGTTTGCATTTCCTTAATAATAAATGATGTTAATAATCTTTTATGTGCTTTTCATTCATAATGTTCTCTTTGCTGAAATGTTTATTCATATATTTGACCCACTTTTCATTGGATTGTTTTCTTATTGATGAGACAGGAAGACCACAACTTCAAGCCCAGCCAGAGCAACTTAGTAAGACTCTGTCTCAAAAAATACAATAAAATAAAATAAAAGGGATAAGAATGGAGCGCAGATTAAGGTCCTGAATTCAATCCCCAGTCCCACAAAATATTTGTTACTAGTCATCATACAAATATCAAAGAAATAAAAATAAGAAAAATAATACAAGTTTTGATTTCTGAATTCTGTTCCATTGATCTGCATATCTGCTCTTATGCCAGTACCACACTGTCTTGAAATTTTAATCTTTATAGTAAGTTTTGTAAAAGGAAAATAAAAGTTCTCTAACTTTGTTCTTATTGAAAATCATTTTGGTTATTCTAAGTGTTTTGCATTTCTGGGTAAATTTTATGATAAGTTATCAGTTTCTGAAAAAGGAAAGAAAAAAAGGCAGGAGGGAAGGGAGGGAGGAAGGAAGGAATTAAGGGAAAAGAAAAAAGCCCACTGAGATTTCTGGAATTTTGACAGAGTCTCTATTATTGAAACTATAAAACAATTTAGGGAAACTTGTTGTCTTAGAATATTGTGTCTTCCAATTCATGGACATGAAATTCTCTCATTTAAACCTTTTTAAAATTTCCTTGGTGATGTTTTGTAATTTTAAATGTAAAACACTTGCACTTTCTAAGTATTATATTTCTTTTAATGATATTGTTACTGAAATTATGTTAATTTTATTGTTGATTACTTTTTGGTAATAAACAGAAATTAAACAGATTTTTACACATTTCTGTTGTACTTTACCAATTTGTTTATTTGCTTATTAGGTCTAATGGTTGTTTTGATGAATTTCATAAAATAATCTATATGCAGGGTCTTGTCTTCTACAAATAAGGGGAGTTTTACATTTTCCCTTCAATATAGATTCCTTTTATTTGTTTTTTAAATTGTAGTGGCACAGCCTCCAACACTATGTTAAATAGAACAGGTGAGGATGGACATCAGCCTTGCTGTCAGTCTCAGAAGGCAATCAGCCAGTCTTATCATTTGGCATGAGTACACTATCAGTTTTTTATAGATGCCCAATGGTTAATTATATTTGCCATTTTTACTAGGATGCTTAGATAGCTAGTAAAGCATTGTTTCTGTAGATGCTTCTGGAAACAATAGGCATTTGAATCAATGGACTGAGTAAAGAAGACCCATGCAAGTGGATATCATACAATCACCGAGGTCCTGAATAGAAGCAAAACAGCAAAGAGTAAATTTATTCTTTCTGCTTGAGCTGGGACTTCCATAGCATCTGCCTTCAGGTATCTAGTTCTCAGGCTTTGATGCCTGAGATCAGATCTTACATCACCAATACCGCAATTCTCAGGTATTTGGACTCTGATTAAATCATACCATCAATGTTTTTATTTCAACAGGTTGAGGATGAAACATTGTAGGACTTCTCAGCGTCTATAATTGAGCAGGATAATTCCTTTAATAAATCTCCTCTTACGTCTCTCTATGTTATGGTTGTTATGGTTTATATCAGGATGTCCTCCCAAGCCTTATGTGCTCATAGGCTGGGCTTTTGGGAGGTGACTGGATCATGGATGTGTGATGCTAGATTAGTTTACCTATGGCTTTATAGCTGGTTGTGATGTTGGGAGGTGAAGTCTGGTGGAAAGAGGTCTGTTACTATGTGTGTCGCCTTGGAAGGTGTATGTATACATCCTTCCTTCTCCCTTGATGTGGCTCTGCTTCCTGCCTGCATGCCATGGACTGTCTCTCCTCTGCACGTCACTCTGCCATAATGCCCTGCCTTGGAGCCACCTGACTGCAGACCGAAATCTCTTCAAACTGTGAGCTAAAGTTGTGAATTTCAGGTATTTTATCTCAGCAATGAGAAAGTAACCAAGACATTCTATAAACTGTATGTTCTATTAGTTTTGTCTGTCAGGAGAATCCTAACACAATGTCATCTATCTGTTCAGTTAGGTTTTCTTTTTCTATTCCAAGTTTGTTAAGTTTTGTTTTGTTTTTGTTTGTTTGTTGCAGTAGTAGAGCTGAGTGACATCCCAGCCCTTTTTTGTTTGCTTCCCCCCCGCCCCCAGGTACTGGGGATCAAACTCTCAACCTTGCACCTGCCAGGCAGTTGCTTAAGCCACTGAGCCAAACTCCCAGCCCTAGTTTTTTTGAGGCAGGGTGGCACTATGTAGCTCAGGCCAGCCTTGTGCTCGCGTTGTGGCCCAAGCCAGCCTTGAACTCACAACGCTCCTCCTACCTCAGCCTCCCGAGTGCTGGGATTAAAGGCGTGTGCCACCACGCCCGGCTTTTGTTTGCTTATTTTGAGACAAAGCCTTGCTGGGCTCGAATTTGCAATCCTCCTGTCTCAGCCTCCCAAAGTGCAGGGATTAGAGGCATGAGTCACCATACCTGACTTGTTTAATAGTATTTATCCTAAGAGGAGGCATGTTAGACAAGTTCTTTCATCTTATTCTTTTAATAGTCTTATGAGGCATTATTTTACTATGATCTCCATTTACAAATGAGGAAACAGAGGCACAGAAGTTTTAGGGAACTGGCTTAAATTCACACAGACTTTTTTTTTTTTTTTTTTTGAAGCACCGGGGATTGAACTCACAACCTCGTGCCTGTCAGGCAGGTGCGTAAGCCGCTGAGCCAAACTCCTGGCCTTGGTTTTTTTTTTTTTTTTTTTTGAGGCAGGGTTGCACTGTGTAGCTCAGGCCGGCCTTGCGCTTGTGTTGTAGCCCAAGCCGGCCTCGAACTCACAACGCTCCTCCTACCTCAGCCTCCCGAGTGCTGGGATTAAAGGCGTGCGCCACCACACCCTGCTCACACAGCCTTTTAATGGTAGAGTCAGCAATATAACTCTAATGTGTTCACTTTTTAGAAGTCAGCTATGAATGAAAAATAGTTATTATAACCCAATGTCTCTTAGTAATAAAGTATGATTTTACATTTATCAATAAAATATTTTTTCTGCCCTTAAGGAGCTTATCATTTATTTGGGGAGTAGATATCCAAGGAAAGATGAGTCTCTGGTATAGGGAAAAATATACATGACCTGATTGTATGGGATATCTCAGGGTTCTCACAATTTGATTGTTTAAAAGCTATTTTATGACTGTAATAACTGTTACAAGGTAAAATAATTCTGGTCTGTGGACATGTAGATTCTATTCCTTCCTATTGAGGTCCTATGTGATTAAAATGAGTTTAGGTTAAACTGACTTTTTTCTCCATTTACACACTCATAGCAATATTCCTTTCTATAAACAAGTTTCTTTGAATTCTCTTTTGAACTGCTTATAAAACTGGATAGTTCCTTCCTGAATTAAACAGAGCTTTCAACATGAACTCATGTTTATATTTGTATGACAGTCATGATTTACCACTTTGCTTTTATTAAGTTTTGAAAACTTTTTTTAACAGTGGCAAGAATGGGAGAGAAGGAAGCCAGAGGTTAAAGTGAAATGGCACAGCTAAATGTGTAGGCATTAGGATAAATGAAAGGGGTTTAAGGAAAAGAAAAAATCTTATTGTTAGGGTCAGATATGAAAGACTAGAAAGGATAAAAGTCTATTAAGATTGTTGTACATATTTAAGATTTCATATTTTGTTAATAGTGTATTTTGTAAAAGTCTCTGCAAATTTTACTTGTAAAATTTTTGCTATTTACAAAGCTGTAATAAGCCAGGTATGATGATTTATGCCTGTAATTCCAGCATGTGGGAGGCTGAGGTAAATAGATTGCAAGTTGAGGTCCCTCCTGGGCAACTAGGCTCAAAATAAAAAATAAAAATAGCTGGCAATGTAGTTCAGTGTGACAATCTTGGCTTAATCTTAAGTACTGCAAATAAATAAATTAATGAATTAATTTAAAAAGCTGTAGTAAAAGCACATGTTCTTTTGATAGAAAGTTTATACTTTGAAACCACAGTGTCAAAGGGAAAAACTAAAACTGTCTTCTCTCATCATATCAAACAGTATATAAATGATAAGAACAATTACCAAAGTGGAAAATGCTACCTTCAAACAGTTAAGCCTGCGTATTATGGTTAGGCCTTCAATGTCTTTCAAAATGTCAAGCCATGTGCCAAAGGCTTGACTCCCAGCCTCTGGAGTTACTGGAAAGTGGTAGAACCTTTAGGAGGTGGGGCTTAGGGGAAGAATGTTGGGTTACTGGGGGTGCACCCTTGAAGGAGGCACTGGAACTCTGGCCTCTTCCCCTCTCTCTTCTGCTGAAGTGGGCAGTTTCCCTTTATCATGCACTCTGCGCCACGAAGTGTTACCTTACCACAGGCCTAATGGCAGCAGGAACAAGTGACTTTGGACAAAGACCTTTGAAACCATGAGTCAAAGTAAGTCTTTCTTGTTTTTAAGTTGATTATCTCAGATATCTTGCCAGAGGGACAGAAATCTGACTAACACTGAAATGAAGCTCTCAATGACTGCCTTACTACAGTATATCAAAGTGGTAGGTGTGAGCTGGGCATAGGGGCACACGCCGGTAATCCCCAAACTCGGGAAATTGAGGCTGAAGGATCACAAGTTCAAGCCCAGCTTGGGCAACTTAGCAACTTGGCAAGAATCTATATGAGTGAATAAATGAGACTGGAGACGTAGCTCAATGGAAAGCCCCTGGGTTCAATTGTAAGCACTAAAACAAACAAACAAAAAAGTAGTTGATGTGGATAGAAAGAGAAAATCCAGAGTTAATGATTGACTAATGGGGTGACAAAATTATAATGCACTGTGACAAGTGACAAATCAGAGGTACACATAGTAAACAGTTGGAGTACATACCAAGGGCACTTAATACAGTTCTGTGTGTATGACCAGTATGTGTAGAGCAGGGGACTGCTAGGAAGATTTTCTGAGAAAAGTAAGTTCCAAATGAAGTGCTAAGGGAAAACAAATGAAGTGCTAAATGTACAAAGATTTCAGCCAAGCAAAATGTGGAAGAGGAAGTATCAGGATCATGGGAACACACTAGATCCAAGGACCCACAAGGATTGCTCTTTTCCAGAGGCTAGAGAGAGTGGCAGCTTAGTGCAACTGAAAACAGTTCTCTGGAACAGGAATAGAGAATAGAGTGTGGTCAAGGGGAGGATCCCTACTTCCACTGACTTAACGCGGGGGAGGAGTGTGTGTGTGCGTGTGTGTGTGTGTGTGTGTGTGTGTGTGTGTTTGTGTGTTAGTTGGGAATTATCCTTAAGCCAATGAAAAGCCAACAGAACTTTTTCAGCTTTTTATTTTGAAATACTTTTAGGTTTATAGAAGTGTTGCAGTTGTGTTACAATGTGGTCTTATATACCCTTCACTTGAGGTTCTCCGGATGTGAACATCTTACATAACCATGATACAATGAAATAAACTAAGAAATCAACATTGGTTCAATGCTATTAACTAACTTACAGATTATTTGGTTTTCAGCAGTTTTCCCTCCAATGTCTTTTTAATGTTGCAGAATCCAATCCAGGACCCCATTTACCTTAGTGTATCTGTCCCAGTGAAGGATTTTAAACAGGAGTGAGGCACGGTCAATATAATTTTGGAAGAAATGTATTTAGATTTGGGGAACCTGTGGAGGAAAAAGCTAATCGAGGCAGGAAACCAAAGGACTAGCTGTTCTGGCCCTGTCATGCACACCATGAAAGGTATGATGTGGCATCTGGAGGGTATACTTGGCCTACCAGAGCAAGTTAATTCCCTTTCTGATGTTCCAAAGTGCTGATTTAGAAGCATCGCTTAAATAGAGCATGATTCCACTGGATCATAGTATTCCTTTGTTCCGCTGCTTAATTTTGGTGTGAACATAGTGAAGTGAGCTGGAAAGAGGATGAGAACTGTAGCTTGGATTTGTTCAACTTGAAGCGATTAGAAACTCAGACAACTTTATTAAAGACCTACTTGTTGCATCAGTCTGTTTTGTTTTCTTTAACGTGGTTGGAAGCACCTGCTTTGATGAAGTGTCATTTCTTATTTTTCTCTCCTTTGCAAAATTGTTTGAGTAACACTATATATTGTAAATATCATGATTTACTCTCTCTAGGTATCGTTCCTAAAGGTAGCTCCTAACTCATGACTAAATGGTGAATTAAGTGCCATGAAGAAAAATAAAACATGATAAGGGAAGTAGTGTATGTGTGTTTGTCTACTTTACATGGGGTCATCAGGGAGGGCCTCGCTGAGGTGATTTTGTGTGTGTGTGTGTGTGTGGTATTGGGGATTGAACCCAAGGATGTTCTACCACTGAACTACATTCCCAGTCCTTTTTATTTTAATTTGAAAGAGTCTTGCTAAAATGATCAGGCTGGGCTCAAACTATAGCCTCTTGGGTAGAGGGCATTATTAGGTGTGTGCCAACACACCCAGCTTGTTCCAGAAACATTCTTCACTTATGCTGTTGGAATTTCTTTTTTCTGGAACTGGGTATTGGACTCACGGCCTTTGTGCAGAGCTACATTTCTATACCTTTTCATTTTTTATTTTGAGAAAGGATCTTGATTAAGTCACTAAATTGCTCAGGTTGGTTCAAACTTGAGGTCCTCCTTCCACAGTCTTCTAGAGTGCTGGGATTACAGGCCTGGTTTTTAGCTAGAAATTTAGCAGCTACATTTTATTTTTTATTTAATTTAATTAATTAATTAATTTATTTTTGGCACCGGGGATCTAACTCACAACCTCGCGCCTGCCAGGCAGGCACTTTAGGCCACTGAGCTAAATCCCCGGCCCTATTTTTTGAGACAGGGTCTTACTATGCAGTTCAGGCTGGCCTTGAACTCACTCTGTAGCCGAGGCTCATCTCGAACTCACAGTGATCCTCCTGCCTCAGCCTCCCGAGTGCTGGGATTAAAGGTGTGTGCCACCACGCCTGGCTAACAGCTACATTTTAAACGGACTTTGTTTCTTACTGCTATGGTTTGGATCTATCATGTCTCCCAAAGACTTTCGTGGTCAGAGGTGGGGCTTTTGAAAGGTGATTGGATTATAGGGGCCCTATATTCACCAGTGGATTCATCCTTTGTGAGGTCACAGCTGAATGTGCTGTGTGAAGGTGGAGTCTGACAGAGGAGGAAGGGAAGCTTCCTTTCTCTCTCTGGCTCTCCTTTTGTCTCTGCTTCCCAGATCCCATGGATTGAGGCCCTCCACACTCCGCCTCCTGCACTCTTGCCAAGCCATTTTTGCCTTGAAGCCACTGTCTGCAGACTGAAGTCATGAATCTAAATAAACCTTTACTTCAAGTTACATGTGTCAGGGATTCTGTCCCAGGGATGGAAAAGTGAGTAAAACACTTGCTAAACACTTATACTTCCTTTTACTACCATTGTATTAGAGAGCTACATTAGATATCATACTTTCAAGCCTTATCTTTTCCTTTATTAGTTTTGTGACCTAGCAGAAGCACATGAAATTTCTCTTCTCTTGACCTCAGTTAGTTCACACCAAATGAAGAGATCAGTAATTAACCTGCCTATCTGATATGTTTATGGAAAGAATCACATGAAATAATGGATGGGAGAGAACTTGGCAAACTCCGTTCTCACATAAAAACAGGGAGTAGGACAAGGAGTGGGGTGCACACGTGCAATTCCAGCACTTGGGAGGTTGAGTTTGGGTTCAGTCTACAGTGAGTTCAAAACTGGCAGGTCTACATTGTGAGATCCTGAAAAAAAAAAGGTGGGGGGAGAATTATCCTTATTGTCTACATTTACTCTCATTTGGTGGGGGGGGGGGGCTGCCAGGGATCAAACTCATGACTTTATGCTTACCAGGTAAGCACTTGAGTCACTGAGCTAAATCCCTGGCCCTTACTCACATTTTCTGATTACATAGTCTTGTGATTTGTAAATAAGGTAAAATCTGTGAAAATGCTTCCAGCACTCATTCACCTTTTCACTTACTCTGAATCTATGTATTGTACTCTTATGAAGCTCCTGGAGCTGAACTAAAGATTTGAAGACAAGGGAGAAGTGGATCCTGTGCTCAAGAAGAGAGAGACAAGCCGGGCGTGGTGGCGCACGCCTTTAATCCCAGCACTCGGGAGGCTGAGGTAGGCGGAGCGTTGTGAGTTCGAAGCCGGCTTGGGCTACAACGCGAGCGCAAGGCCGGCCTGAGCTACATAGTGCGACCCTGCCTCAAAAAACCAGGGCCGGGAGTTTGGCTCAGTGCCTTAAGCGCCTGCCCTGGCAGGTGCGAGGTTGTGAGTTCAATCCCCGGTGCCACAAAAAAAAAAAAAAAAAAAAAAAGAAGAGAGAGACAAGCAGGGGAAGAGAGAAGTAAGTTAATAAAATGAGTAAGTGATTTCTATTCTTCTATCAGAATACCTCTGATGGCACAGGAGGGAGAACCTATATGTTCCTGCAGTTTGAGGCATAGCCTACACTAGGTAATGAATGTCTTTGAAATTCACATTTATTTATTTATTTGGTATGAGGATTAAGCCCAAGGCCTTGGGCATGCTACATACTCTACAACCAGCAGCGCATGGTGGTCTACACCTGTAAATCCTAGCACTATGGAGGCTGAGGATGAAAGAGTGCAACTGGGAGCCCAACCTGGGAAACATAGTAAGATCTTGTCTCAAACAAAACCAAACCAAACTAAACAAACAAACAAAAAAAAACACAAAACACACAAAAAAATGGGCTGTGAATATAGTTTGCTAAGAAAGCCCTGGGGTCAATTGTCAGTATGACACATGTGTGCGTACACACACACACACACACACACACACACGATCACTCTGCTATGCCACAGAGTCACACACCTTTATCCCTTTTCAAAACATTTTTATTTTGAGACAAGGTTTTGCTAAGTTAGCCAGACAAAGAGTCTCACAAGTGCTAGGGTTTAACCATCTTGTCGGGGCTGAGGAGGCAGAACATGAACACAGTTTGGACAGGCCTGACAAACTCGTAGACCCCCACTGTGCATGGAATATAAAGTTTCTGGATTGTGGTCGTGTGGCCCACACAGGACTTGCTCATCTGCTCCTCTCTGGGTTCAGCTTGATGTTCAGCAGGTGGCTAAAGCTGGTGACATTAACATATGGGTTCATTGGTGGCACTAGGACGGCTTCATCTTGTAGAAGTGTTGCCCTCTCTCAGGGTTGAACCTCCCTGGCATCCAGCCCTCAGCATTTGGCAGTCCAGTCACTTGGCTTCTTTTTCATTTTAATATATACACTTTTTCTCTCAAAGGCAGCCCAGAGATTCGTGGTTATGGAGCAGTGAAACACAAGTATTTACTTACGCTCTGGTTACTTTCAACCATGACCATTCACTCTCAAACTTCTAGGGTCCTTTTCCCATTCCCCTTCACAAAGACAGTGCCCTTCTAATCCTGCTAATCTGACCCCTGAATCTTTACATGGGCTGCTCCAATTTTCTTAGTCAAGTTCAATCTTTTCACTTGCAAAACTCCCCTACTTCTGAGCATTCGTACAGTTTCTTTTATTTCTCTCAACAACTTTCCCTAGGCCTGTAGTCCAAGTGTTAACTGGCTAGGTTTCTAGTTGCCTAGGCTAAGGGCCAGCTCCTTGCCTTTCTTCTGTGTTGAATTACCTCCTGCCAATCACCAGAAGAAGCGAATCTTGAGAGGGGGAACTTGGACAGAAAGGTACTTGGCGATGTGAACAAGTTCCAGCGGAAACAAATGACCTCTTGTTCTCCAAAGCTCTTCAGGCACAAGGGGGAAAAATAATTAAGTTCTTCTACCATTTTTGCCCTGTGATACCTATAATACCCTCTTGGCCCAAATGCAAATTCTTGGCATTATAGGACATTATAAAGAGCAGAAGGCAAGGGCGACAAGGATTCTTAGAGGTTGCAAACCCGCCTCTAAGACAAGGAAGGCTTTCATTCAGTGTCTTAGAGCAGACCTCATGCTCCCTCCTCCTCTTTCTTTAGTCTTTTTCCCTTCCTTCTCCAGGCCAGCACTGTACAAGAGAAATATGTGAGCCACATGTGTAATTTTAGACTTTCCAGTAGCCACATTTTAAAAAAGATGACCTTAGTTGTGTTTTACTTAACCAAAAATATCATCATCCCAGTGTCAACAGTATTTGAATGATTAAGATGCTTGATATCCTGTGTTTAAAACGGTGTGCATTTTCATTTACAGAACATCAAACTCGGACTAGCCGGGTACTTGGACCTCACGGCCCTGGAATTCTCTCCCCTCCGCATCCCCACAACCCCAGCAGTCAGAGAGGAAAATGTGGGGAGGTCTAGTTTGAAACTGAGAAACAACCTGCTAGTTTGAAACTGAGAAACAACCTGCTAGTTTGAAACTGAGAAACAACCTCCTTGAGGAGGCAAGACTGTG
>RJWM01023504.1:19302-32173 GCA_004363535.1 Dasyprocta punctata
CCCCGGCACCCTAGCAACCGGGTTCCAAGCCAATGTCTTTTTGCCCACCGGGACTTCTCGTGCCACCAACCAGTCTCGGCTCTTCCCTGTCTGTGGTTCTTCCTAGTCACTTCCGCTCCTCCTTCCACCGGTTCTGATCTCACTCGGGATGCTTGGCCCCCAGCACCTAAGCCGGTTCCTAAAATGGGTCCTCGTGGTTTCCGCCAGAGAACCATCCTCAGGCGCCTCTGCCCCACCCGCTTCGGGCTGAAGTGGCTGCTGGGCCTGGGGCTGCCCCGGGAGCCTCACAGTGCCAGCGGCGCGGCTTGACCCCAGCTTTGGCGAGGCCCTCTACCTCCCCGGCTTGACCCCAGCTTTGGCGAGGCCCGAGACCGCATCCTGTCAGGTGAGGACCGCAGGGCACTGAGAGGTGAGGCAAGGCAGAGGGTTGGGGCCTGGGGCGGACCGGGGCCGGCCAGAGTTCGGAGCTTGGGGCCTCAGAATGCCAGCGTCCTTCTGTGGATGTGCCTAAATCTTAATCTCCGATCTCCCCACTTCGCGGATCTGGGTCTCGTTTTCCCCGATCCTCTTTTCCTCCCTTTCAACATCTCCTCCTCCGTCTTCACTTCCTCGCCTTCACACCTCCCGCCCCTTCCTTCTCAGCTCTCTCTGCCCTTGGTCTTCCTCCTCCTTCCCTACCCGCTCCACCCTCTAGGCTCCGCCCCCTCTGGCTCCGCCCCTTCTTTCCCTTCTCCCCCTCCTTCGCGGCTTCTTACCTTGCATGCTCTCCTTAAAACCACGCCCCTCGGGGCCGCCCCTCCGTCTTGGCCACTCCCTTCGCCCCGCCTGCTCCTCCACCTCCTTCTCACTTCCTTTTCTCCCTCTTTGTTCCTTTTCTTGTCACCTCTGTTTCGGGGGTCATCCTATCCTCCCTGTCGCATCCTTCACCCTCCTCTTCCCCTGGACTCTTTCCTTGCCTCTTCTCGCTCTCCGCTTCTCTACCTCTCCTCCCTATTGCTCGCTCCATTGCCGCCTCTTAGCTCCTCCCCACCCTCAGCTAACTGCGCCCCCAACTCCTTCCCCAGCCTCGCGGCCTCGGCAGCCGTCCTCCTCGTCCACCCCCACCCTCTCGTCCTCGTCCACCGCCCTCTTTCTGCTCACGAACGCTCGTTTCGTGGTCTTTCTCAGCTACATCCCTGCCGTGTTTCCGTCTTCCTTCACTCTTGTGGTCTCACACTTTTACCCCCTCAATTCTTGTTAATCCCCTTTGGTCTCCTGGATCCTCCCTCTGCAAACACCGAGATGATGCTCCTTACTCCTAGAGGTTTGTGGAAATAAAATGAGACAGTGCATGAAGATGACTTAAAGCGACACTTGTTACATACTAAGCTTTCAATTAATGGAATCTAACTATTAGTTTTCTTTAGCAAGTGATTTCTGGCACAATATCTCTTCGGTGGGTTCCCCAACCCTTGGTAATTTCATGACTCCCTTGGTAGTCTTGTTTTATTCATTGTAAACTGACTCAAAAAGATATTTTGGATGCTGGAGGTGTACGTCAGTGGTAAAACACCTACCCAGCACACACAAGGGAGTTCAATCCCCAGCACTACAAAAAAAAAATTTTTTTTTGGTACCGCGGATCGAACTCACAGTCTCGCACTTGCCAGGAAGGTGCTTACACCACTGAGCTAAATCCCTGGTTCTACAAAAAATTGTTTTGATGGAGTCATTAGTCGAGTCAAAAGGAATTAAGGAATAAGGTTTATTTTCTGAGCCCTACTTGCCTAATTTAATGTAGGGGAGAGGGTTCTGGTAGAAGGTACCACAAACAGTGTGAAGTTGATGACAGTGCTGGGTGTGGTTGCAGACTTAGCCAGCTTGAAGGTTCCATTTGACAGTAGTCCATGTTGGCCTTGAACTCTCAGTGTAGCTCAGGCTGGCCTCAAACTTTTGGCAATCCTCTTGCCTCCCGGGGGTTGGATTACAGACATGACCCACCATACCTGGCTGCCAGGGCTTTTTAAAGACCAGTTCTAGATGCATCCCATTTGCTCTTTTTGTTTGTTTGTTTGTTTTTTGTTTTGGTATTTTTTTGAGGCAGGGTTTCAATATATGGTTCAGGCTGTCCTTGAACTCATTTTGTAGCCCAGGCTGGTCTAGAACTCGTGGTGATCCTCCTGCCTCAGCCTCTCAAGTGCTGAGATTACAGGCGTATGCCACTGCGCCTGGCCTGTTTGCTCTTGAAACCTGGACCTTGCCTTTTCTTACGAGAAGTTTTAGCCAACAACTTGCCAGTTTGCTAAGCATATGTAATGTAAGAAATTATATTCTCTTATAGCTTTTTTTGTTTTTTCTTGGGTTGTTGGTATCAAGTCCTAGATTTTTATTTCTTTTCAATATGCTTCCCAAAGAGAGCTAGGATCTCTCTAACCCAGACTGGCCACAAACTTTCAATCCTACTGCCTCAGCTTTCCAAGTGCTGGGATTACAGGCATACCACCAAACTGGGCTAGGAAACATGATTTTTTTTTTTTTGAGACAGGGTCTCACTATGCAGTTCAGGGTGGCCTTAAGCTCACTTTGTAGCCCAGGTTGGTCTCGAACTCAAAATGATTCTCCAGCCTCAACGTCTTATGTGCTAGGATTACAGGAGTATGCCACAACGCCTGAGGGAAACATGATCTTTAACCATAATGAACATGTGAGTTTTTTCCTACAGCACTTATTATCATACTCAACACTCCAAATTTCCTTAATTTGGTAGTATCTAACTCTTTTTAAAAAATCTTTACTATTACAAAAGCAGTAACATACATGGTAGAAAATTTAAAAATGTGGCTAGAAGCCAGGCTACCCTGGTCTACATAGTGAGTTCAACGATAGCCTGGACTGCATGGTGAGACACCCCTCTGGTGTCTCAAGAAACACAACAATAACAGCAACAACAACTAAAGTGATTAGGCAAAAGTAAGAAAAAAATGTTTCTTTTTTTGGTACTGGGGATTGAACTCACGACCTCGTGCTTGCCAGGCAGGCGCTTATGCCGCTGAGCTAAATCCCCAACCAGAAAAAAATATGTCTAACATATAGAAACTTACTACTTCTGGGCTGGAAATATTGCTTAATGGCATAAGTGCCTGGCTGGCAAGTGCAAGGTCCTGAGTTCGATTCTAGATTTTTAAAATGCGTGTTCATACACACATGCGTTTTTAGTAGACTTTATTTTTCTAAAAGAGTTTTAGGTTCGTAGTAAAATTGAGCAGAAAGTTTAGGGAGTTCCCACTTGCCCTCTGCCTCTCCCAGCTTGATCAGCTATTGACATCACCCCCACCCCCATCAGAGTAGTGCATTCCTTACAATTGTTGAGTCTACATTGAAGCCTTGTTCCCAGACGTCTGTAGTTTACATTAGTGTTCAAGTGTGGTGTTCCACGTTCTATGGATTTGGAAAGCTGTATAATGACATGTGGCTACTGTTACAGCATAGAGGATAGTTTCACCTATATCAAAACCTTCTATGCGTCTCCTGTTTGCCCCCCTGTCTCCCCTAACCCCTGACACTGCTAATCTTTTTCATTGTCTTCATGTTTTCACCTTTTCCAGGGATGTCATGTAGTAGGGTAGTACAGAATATAGCCTTTTCAGATTGCCTTCTTCACTTAATAATGTGCATTTAGAATCGGGCGTGGTGGCGCATACCTTTAATCCCAGCACTTGGGAGGCTGAGTTAGGAGAAGCATTGTGAGTTCGAGGCTGGCTTGGGCTACAAAATGAGCGCAAGGCCGGCCTGAACTATGCAGTGCGACCCTGCCTCAAAAAACCAGGGCCGGGAGTTTGGCTCAGCAGCTTACGTGCCTTTCTGACAGGCGCGAGGTTATGAGTTCAATCCCCAGTGCCGAAAAAAAAAAAAAAGTGCATTTAACCTTCTTTCATGTCTTTATTTTTTGGTACTGAGGATCAAATCCAGGGCCTCACCTGTGTGAGGCTTATGCTCTACTGCTAAGCTATGTATTACCCAGCATTTCCCATGGATTTTCTAGTTTTTTTTTTTATCCTTTTGCGACAGGGTTTCACTATGCAGTTCAGGCTGGCCTAGAACTCACAGCGATTTTTCTGCCTCAGTCTCCCAAGTACTGGGATTTTCCATGGTTTTTCATGACTTGATAGCTATTTCTTCTATTTATTTATTTATTTATTTATTTTGCGGCACCGGGGATCAGACTCACAACGTTGCACCTGACAGGGCAGGCGCTTAAGCTGCTGAGCCAAATTCCCCAGCCCTGGTTTTTTTGAAGCAGGGTTGCACTATGTAGCTCAGGCCGGCCTTGTGCTCGCGTTGTAGCCCAAGCCGGCCTCAAACTCACAAGGCTCCTCGTACCTCAGCCTCCCGAGTTGGTGGGATTAAAGGCGTGCGCCACCACGCCCGGCTTCTTCTTTTTTTTTAAATAGTTATTTCTTTTTGGCACTGAATAATAGTCTATTGTCTGGATGGACCAGTTGATCCAATCACCCACTGAAAAGCATCTTGATTGCTTTCAGCTATTGGCAATTATGAGTAAAGTTTCTGTGAACATTCATGTGCAAGTGTTTGTGTGGATGTGAGTTCTCAGCGTGTTTAACTAAATACTAAGGAGCACAATTGCTGGATTGTTTGACAAGAGTATGTTTAGTTTTGTAAGAAACTGCCAAACTGTCTTCCATAATGACTACCATTTTGATTACCACCAGCAAAGAACGAGTGTCCCTATGCAACTTTTTACCAAAATAAAATCATGGTATACATGTGATCTTGCCACTTGCAATTTTCTCTCATTAATTCCATCTCCCTACATCCGTATGTTCTTGTCTCATCTATTATCCAGCTCATAGTCAGATTACCCAGTGCATTGGTTTATCCTGTGTCCCCCCAAGGACTCGTGTAATTTGGACAGGGCTGAGTCTGGCATTCATGATTGGTTTGTTGTCTAGCGCTGGGATTGGTGATGTGAGTACTGCACCTGCCCAGGGGTGGAGCTGACACACAGAGTAAGGTGGGAGGAAGGCGTCTTCTGTTCTCTTTCCCGCTCGCTGGTTCACCTTGCTGTTTGACGGCCGCCATGAGTGGCTGCCCCGCCATGCCATGCTGCCTGGGAGCCAACTAAGTATGGAGGGAAACCCTGAGGACTGTAAGAAATAAACCTTTCCTTCCCTAATTTTGGGCATCAGGTATTCTGTCTCAGTAATGAGTAAAAAGTAACTAAGACACCCAGCTATCTCCAAAATATCCAAAGCAGAATTCAACCTAGGACTACAAATTACATGTGGTTGTTATGATCTTACGGCTCTTTTACTCAAGCATAGTCCCTTTTCCCATTTTCTCTTCATGACACTGATTGATAACAGAGCACCATCTCTTATTTATCTACTTAGCTTATTTCCATTCCTTTGATCTTACCAAACACTGCTGCAGAAGAGATTATAACTTTTTAATTTTTTATTTGTAAAGACATTTAAAAATCTAATTTATGTATATATGTGTATTTGAAATGTAAAAGTTTACATAGTTAAATATAAAGTAACCTTGTGTTATCAGTCCTTCAACTAAATGATTTGCTTTAGAAAACACTAGACATATAATTACTAGATGTCTTGGAAATGACCCAAAAGCCCATCAACTGGTGAATAATAAAGATGTGATTTTTTTATACAATGGAGTATATTTTTCCATTAAGAAGGATAAACTTGAGACATTCCTAGGTAAATGGATGCACTTTGAGACTATTCTGTCTCTCTCTCTCTCTCTCTTTTGGTACCAGAAAGCAAACTCAGGACCTTGTGCTTGTCAGGCAGGCACTTATGCCGCTGAGCTATATCTCTGGCTCGAGACTATACTCTTAAGTGTAATAAATTGGGCACACATGTGTAAATACTGCACTGTTTCTCTGGTGTGAAAAATCAAAAGTGTAAAAAAGGACCAAAATGTATACTTGGTATTATGAAATAGGAAGAAAATGTTCAAATGGGGAGGCAATAGTGGAGGGGGGAGGGGAGAAGGAAAGAAGGTAAAAGTAAAACAAAAGTGAGAAAAGAAGGAAAAAGTGGAAAAGAAACTTTTATAAATGGGGAAGGGTATCGGGGACCCGGCCTAGATCCCCAATCTTCCGAACGAGTGTACGGCGAGGGCTTAAATATGAGACAAGTGGTATGATTTTAGGGCTTCAGGAGGATCAAAGCCCCTGCAGAGTTCTTGACTCTGCAGCTATCATGAGGGCTAAAACAAAGAGTTTCTCTGGATCACCCGTATATATTTTCAAATAGACGAAAGGGATACTGAGGGAGGTGCTGAGGGTGGTGCTGGAACTGAGCAGTACTTAGGAGTCACTTTAAGGACATCTCCAAGTAGGAAGGAATGCCAGAAATGGAGAACTATTTTATCTCTAAGATGGCCTTTGTGATGGGACTGTGATGCCCTGCAGAGTAAGATGCCTGCAGGGCAGTCTCTATTAACATAGTTAATTATGGAGCCAATATGTCCTCAGCTGTGACCTTTTTTACCTTGCCTTTTGAGATATCTTTGACCTTATTGGCCACTACAGGCCTCGGTCAGGACCAGTGATTCATAGAGATTCCTAACTATGAATCAGCTCCCATCACCAGGCAAGGGGCCTAGGCCTAGGACAGGCTCACAGATAAATAAAATGCCAATTAGTAAATTTTAAATCCTGCTCAGAACTGCTTCGTAGCAGTCTCCAACAGAAGGGAGTAGGGGTTGAAGGGATGGTAGGGGAATGTGAAGAAAAGAATTAAGTTGTATCATGTACAGGTATAAATTCTCTATGATGAATGTATTGCTTATGTATATCTAAAATGTACCAATAAAATCTGATTGAAGGAAAAAAAACAATTACTAGATCAAAGAATACATGGTATTTTGATACTGCTAATTTTTTTCTTTCTTTTCTTTTCTTTTCTTTTCTTTCTTTCTTTCTTTTTTTTTTTTTTTGAGACAGAGTCTCACTGTATAGGTCAGGCTGGGTTTGAATTTATTCTGTAATCCCGACTGGCCTCAAACTTGTGATTCTCCTCCCTTAGCCTCCCAAGTGCTGGGACCACAGGCGTGTGCCTCCATGCCCAGGTATTGCTAAATTTCTAAATTATGTTTCCTAATGTACCTTCCCATCAACAGTATGTTGTATCTGTTTCTTCATGGCTCAACCACAAAATATTATGGTATTTTAAGACCTTTTGTGATCGGATAGTCGAAAAATTGCTACACTATCAATTTCCTTTGCCATAGAGATTTTTATTTATTTATTTTTATTTATTTATTTATTTATTTTGCGGTACTGGTGATTGAACTCACAACCTCGCGCCTGCCAGGGCAGGCGCTTAAGCCACTGAGCCAAACTCTCAGCCCTGATTTTTTGAGGCAGGGTCGCACTGTGTAGCTCAGGCCGGCCTTGCGCTCGCATTGTAGCCCAGGCCGGCCTCGAACTCACAACGCTCCTCCTACCTCAGCCTCCTGAGTACTGGGATTAAAGGCGTGCGCCACCACACCTGGCTGAGATTTTTAATGTGAAATTAAATTAATGCGAAATTGTTTTATTTAATCTCTTGCTTTTTTGTTTAAAATAAAAAACAAATAAAACAATTTTAATATAAAAAATAAGATTGAAAATATTTTCATATAATTAAAAAGCATTGCATTTTATTTTCTGCAAACTGCCTACGTATCATTTGGTCCTTTTTGTAAAGCAATGTGCCATTTAAAAAACATTTAGTTTTTAAAAGTACACATTTGCATTACATAAAGATTGCATTCATTGTAGGCAATTGGTACTTGCACATAATACATCTCAATTCTTTTTTTCCACTTCCTCTACTCCTGCTTTTATTTTGCAAGCATTGGATTCATTTATTTATCTTATAAAATAAGTCCTTATAAAGTTGCTTATTATGTATACAGATTAACAGGCACAAAAAGCCATACAAAATACATTAAGAGAATGATACTAAAACAAAGCATGCTTGCCGGGGCTTTAGCTCAGAGGCACGAATGCCTGCCTGGCAAGTGTGAGGTCGTGAGTTCCATCCCCAGTACAAAAAAAAAAAAGAGTAGAGTAAAACAAAGCATGTTTTTAGATACGTTGTCGATGCTGGATTATGGTTAACTTTTTTTCTCTCTCTTTTCTCCTGTTATCTGTCTTTTATTTTGCACTCTTTAAAAAATATATTGAGTTTTTCATGTAAGAGGAATCATGCGGTATTTAAACTCACATGTCTGAGTTGCTTCACTTAACAGTACGCTCTCTAGATGCATCCATTTTCCTACAAATGATGTAAGTGTATCCTTTATGTCATTTGCTCATTTTTGTAGTAGATTGAGCATTTAAAAACTTGAGTTGCGAAGATTTTTTTTTCAGTAATGAATTTCAACCCTGGGCCTTTACACTGAGCTACATCTTCAGCCCTTTTTTATTCATTTATTTACTTTATTTATTATTTTTTATTTTTTATTTTGAGATGGGACTTCACTAAATTGCTAAGTTGCTCAGGTTAGGCTCAAACTTGCTATCAGTCTCCCAGAGTTCTGGGAATACAGGTGTACCCCACCATGCTTTGGCTTTGCGAGAAACTCCCCTCCCCTTGACACCCTCCCCTTCCCCTCTCAGACAGGGTCTCATTATGTAGTATAGGCTGGCCTTGAACTCACTATGTATCCCAGGTTGGTGTTAAACTCATGATCTTTCTGTCTCAGCTTCCCAAGTGCTGGGGTTACAGGCTGTACCCCACCATACCTGGCTGTGAGAACTCTTAAATCAGGAAAGTAGTCCCTTGTGTGTGACATGTGGCAAATATTTTTTCTATGTTTGATAATTTTCTTTTGGTTTTGCTTTTGCCATTAGAATATTTGATTTTTACTCTGATTTATAATGGATATTTATGGCTTCTAGTTTTGTGGCTAATTTGAAAGACCCTTCCTATGCTAATCAGTGTTTTAAGGTTGTTCCTCCCTGGTTTTTAAAGGTTGTTATGGTTTCAGGGTTTTTTTTCCTTCTCTTTTTGAGTCAGGCTCTCACTGTGCAGTTCAGGCTGACCTTGAGCTAACTTTATATCCCAGGCAGGTCTCAAGCTTGCAGTGATCCTCCTGCCTCAGCCTCCCAAGTGCTGGGATACAGGCATGCACCACCATCCCCGGCCTTATGGTTTACATTTATTTGTTTGAAACAGGATCTTGCTATGTAGTTCAGGCTGGCCTTGAGCTCACTATGTAATCTAGCCTATGATGATCCTCCTGCCTCAGCCTCTGCAGTGCTAGATTACAGGTATGCGCCACCACACCATGGTTTTCACATTGAAGTAAGATTAGAATTTCCCTGTATAATGTATGTAGTAAGAATCCAACCTACCTTCTCACAGATTGCTGACCAATTATCATAACACTATGTATTGAATAATATTTTTCTATACTTGATTTGAGAAATCATCAAGGTTCTTTTAAATATTGTAAGACCCCAATTCATCTTTTAAAGTAAAGTTCAAATCTTAAGTTAGTTTCCAGTAGTACTTTGTCAATTTTGGTATTTTACATGGGAATTACTATTGCTCTCCTCTCCTCTTCTCTTTTCTCCTGCCCTTCCCTCCCCTCTCCTCCCCTCCCCTTTTCTTCCTTTCTTCCTTCCCTTTTCTTTCTTTCTTTCTTTCTTTCTTTCTTTCTTTCTTTCTTTCTTTCTTCCTTTCTTTCCCTTCTTCATAAATGGGGATTGAATTACATGCCAGAAAAGCATTTTTACCACTAAGCTATATCCTCTAACCTTTTACATTTTATTTTGAGACAGTGTCTTCCTAAGTTGCCCAGACTGGCCTTGAACTTGTGATCTTCCTGCCTCAGCCTCCTGAGTAGCTTTACAGGTGTGTGCCACCATATCTGGCTTTCTTATCCTATTTAATTATTTTGTTTCTTTCTCGAAATTTGACTGTTCATATGCCTATAACTGCTTTATGTTGCAGTTGCAAATTTCAGATTCAATTGCCCTAGATGTGGATAAATTTTTCCTGTTTTATGAAGTTGTAGTAAGACTATTTGTATTTTTATTCCTAAACTCATAATTATGTACATCCACTTTAAAAAAAAATCTAACATATGGTAAAGCTGATAGCAGATTTTTTTAAAAGCAGTGTGTAGAATTTTGAGAAAGGACCCAGATTCTGCTGTTTTAGTGCTTTAAAATTTCCAGTCCGGTAAACTATCAGGAGTATAAATGAAATCAACAGAAGTAGACAAAAATGTCTCTTGAAGAGCCAGAATAAATGTTCTGACGCTCATGTACTAAATCCCTTGCTCTCAGATACGCTTTCAAACAGTGTTTCAGGCATTCTTGTTTATGCCACAATGGAGGACCTGCTCTCACACAGACCGAGGGGACAAAGGAGAAGGGGTGGAGGCGCAAGGACAGCTGACAGCCAAGATGAAGGAGACATAATAGCTTCATAAAGTTTAAGTTCTGAGGTGGGAGTGAAGGGATGTGGGTAGTAGCAGTGTGGATGGTCACCCATCCCCACCCAGTTTTGGGGCAAATAGCTCCCCTCATCTATTTGATCCTGAGAATGTCACTGAGTCCAAGCAGATACAATGATTGATGTGCAAAATCAAGGAAGTTTATATTGTGATCCTTATGTTCTGTTAAATATAGGAAAGAATGAAGCATATTTTAGATAGCTTTAATTACCTCAAGTCCTTAACCTGAGTTCTGTGTACTCCAGGGACTCTATGAATTCTTTGTTGTTGTTTGTTGTGTGTTTTTGTTTTTTGAGACAGGGTCTCACTATGTAATTTAGGCTGGTCTTGAACTCACTGTGTAGCCCAGGTCAGCCTCACTTCACAGTCTTCCTGGTTCAGCGTCCTGAGTGCTAGGATTATAGGTGTGTGTCACCATGCCTGGCAATGGGAAATCTTAAAACCGAAAAGAGAATTTGATGAGTATGTGTGTTTTTCTGGGGACAGGGGACCCAATTTGTCATATTCTGAAAGGGTTGTATAGTTTTAAAAAAGTTAAGAATAGCTGAGGTATCTGAAACTTTTATATATCCAGAGAACAAAGGATATTAGACAAATGAAATGTTATGAATCTGTAGCTATACTGTGTAAATATTTATAACTGTACCCAATTACAAATTTATAACAGTTGTAAATTTATAACTACACAGTTATAAATTGATGGTACCCAAGGCCCAATTACCTTTCAGTTCCTTCATTATATGTTTTGCAAGTGTTACCTCATTTTACTTTGTGTTTTAATAAATGTTCTTTTTCCTTCTTTTAGTCATCAGTTTGTAAATAGATTGTACTCAGTGTAACCTGTACTACCCTATGCATATGACAGGTAAGTTTTTAAAGACAATAAGTAAAAGACCTGTATATAGTAAAAAATATAATTTTGTAATAAGGGTAATGGGAAAAAACAGTTAAAACAGAGAGTTTTCAGTGTGAGACCAGTGCTTAAAAAATTAGAATATTATTGTATTTGACTTTTCTTTCTTTCTTTTTATTTACTTACTTTTTTTTTGAGATAAGGTCTCAAAAAAGTATACATATACTCCAGGATGGCCTCGAACTGTCAGCAATCCTCCTGCCTCAGCCTCCCAAGTGCTGGGATTACAGATGTGTACTGAGGATCGGACTCACAACCTCATGCCTGCCAAGCAGGCGCTGAAGCCACTGAGCCAAACTCCCAGCCCTATTTTTTTCCAGGCAGGGTCACACTATGTAGTTCAGGCTTGCCTTGCTCACGTTGTAGCCCAAGCCGGCCTCGAATTCACAATGCTCCACTTACCTCAGCCTCCTGAGTGCTGGGATTAAAGGTGTGTGCCACCACACCTGGCTTGATTTTTATTTCTAAGAAAGGCAAATTATGAATGTACTACACTTTGGACTTTCAAAAAATGTTTTGACATGTTTATGTGGCTTATTTTTCCAACACAGGATAGATTTATACTAAAATTTTTAATGTTTGAAAGTGCTTTGTTTAGTAGTGAGCTGTTATTATAATATTAAGTATGATCAATCATTTGAGAATAATAAATTATATACTTTTTAGAAAAAAAAAGATTATTTTTCCCTTTGGTGTTAATTTCTTCTTCTTCTTCTTTTTTTTTTTTTTTTTTTTTTTTTTTTTTTTTTTTTTTTTTTTTTTTTTTGTGGCACCAGGGATTGAACTCACAACTTCACACCTACCAGGCAGGCACTTAAGCCGCTGAACAAAACTCCCAGCCCTAGTTTTCTGAGGCAGGGTCACACTATGTAGTTCAGGCTGGCCTTGTGCTCACGTTGTAGCCCGAGCTGGCCTCGAATTCACAATGCTGCACCTACCTCAGCCTCCCAAGTGCTGGGATTAAAGGTGTGCACCACCACGCCTGATTTGGTGTTAATTTCTTCTAATAAAACAAAGATAAAATTCTTTTTTTTTGCCTCTAATCCTAGCATTCTGGAGGCTGAGGCAGGAGGCTCACTGTGAGTTTGAGGCCAAACTAGGCTACACAGCAAGACCCTGTCTTAAAAAAAAGAAAGTTTCTAGCACTTTTTTATTTTTTATTTTGAGACAAGGTTTTACCAAGTCACTAAGTTGCCCAGGCAGACCTTGAACTTTTGATCCTTTGACCTCAGCCTCCCAAAGTTCTAGGGTTACAGGCACTGACTGCCATGCCCAGCTCATGTCTGATTTTGTTACATAAATGTAGGGTGTTAGTATGAATCTTTACTATTCGTTTATATTGTTGTCCACTTATGTGATTTTTAAATGCAAATTTACTGAAAGTTAGTTGTCATTCTTTTGAACTAGCAACGCTTTGATTTGTGACTGTGTGGGAATATAGTATTTTTGGAGAACTTTGGTTTTTTTTTTTTTTTTTTT
>RJWM01023505.1:0-32076 GCA_004363535.1 Dasyprocta punctata
AGTAAGCTTATGAGGAATATGGTTGTTGTAAAATAGAAATGGTAGAGTACAAACACAGAACCTAGTGTCAGAGGACCTCCATGGTGTCATACCAGGCATGGTGGGTCATTCTTCAAATGCATTTCATGCCAGTTTCTCTGACATCCACCCCCACTCCCACGTGTTACCAATAAATAGTCATGTCCTAGTTGTTTCCAGATCTCATTGTTAGATGTAGAATTTACTTAATAATATAGGTAGCTCATTTATAACTCCATTCTTTCTTTTCTTCACACTCCTGTATTGTTTTTGTTTTCATTTAAATCATGACCTGAATAGGTCGCGCACTTGAGGATTTGGGATACCTAGATGACAGTGCCCATCTATTTAGGATTTCACTGACTTTGGAGGGATTCACTCAAATCATGTATATGTCAGTTTCCCATAAAATAAAGATACTTTATCAGCATAAAGTATTAACAAAATTACCTTAAAACAAATGAAATAAATACAGTGCATATATATAAAATACTGGTATATCTCAGTATGTGTTGCTTCCCTTCGTTTTCTTCTTATTAGCATTTATTTTTGAATGTTTGTTCCGCACTGGAGTGAATGCTATTTTAATAAAAAAAGAAAGATCAAAACAGAAAAGCTGCTGCAAAGATTTAACAAGAAAGAATAATAGAAAAAGATTACAAAAGGCTCAGGGATTTAGCACTTCAACACTTTCTGAGAGTCTTAGAAGGCAAGAATGGTACCCAGGTAGAAATCCATGTGGACAAAAAACACTGCACAGGTATTGTAATTGCAAATATGCAAAGACAGTGACTCTAACCGTAAGTGGCATGACACAATGAACAAAAGAGGAAGAGGACAAGTTAAAAATAAAGCATAATATTTCTCCCACCACCAAACTGATGTATCCTATGACTGTTTCACAAAATGAAATGGCATTTTACATTTCCCACATATGATTAAAAAACAAGAATAGATGTGTTTATGGTATGAAAAAGAATAGATGTGGCATATGCCAAGATGCTGTGATGCAACCAGTTCTGAGAATAATTAAGAAAAATTTGACCAAACAAGAATCATGAATGAAGAATTTATGAGTTTGAACATAATGAAAGAGCACCACCAAAGGGGAAGTCTGTGAGACAGCATCATATATGTCTGCTGTGGGAATTACTAAAATACTTAGGAACACAGACTTAAAGAAGCGTACCAGAAAAGGGTGAACAGTCCCCTTGATCACTCATAATCCCTTACATTCAAAGACTGCATGCATTATTTTCAGGCCCCCAGTGGAATGTGAATTTGTGTTCTTAGGGTTCCGAGCTTTACTTCATTTTAACATTTTCCTTGCTCTCAGACATGTGTCTAGGGATGTAAAACATTAAAAAAAAAAAAAAAAAAACAGCAACAAAAGCAGACTCTGTGACAGGTGACAGATATAGCCTTGTGCGTTTTCAACTGTGTGCTGATTAGTTGGCATCTGGAAACCAGGGCATTCATCCATCCATGTCTGTTCACTGGAACTTATATTTGTGCACAGTAAGGTGACAAAATAAAACAAGATAGAAATATCGATGATGTGACCATAAATGGGTATAAAGAGACAGGGTGAAGGAAAGTGTCTTAGCAGGGTGAATAGAAAGGGAGCCAAGTGGGAAGACAGACAGCGCAGGGAAGGGTGTGGATTGCAGGAGCCACCAGAGGATTGAGATTTTTGTCACATCCTATTTAATGTAGGAGGAAATGAACTGGCCTAATAACTGTATGCAACAAGAGAAAACTGAAGGGTGAATGGAGGAGTGGGACTGTCTTTGGAACATTTCACATCTCTTTTTTAATAAAAAATTAAAAGCAAAGAAAAGTCTTGGGAGTCCTTAGATTTTTTTACCGGCAAGGAAACTGACCAGCGAGGAAAACTTCTGTCTTCAATATTCCTTCTAAACGTCACTTCTGAGAGAACACATGAAAGCTCAGTGTACTATCTGATCCTCTATCACTGTGCAGTGAACAAAGCAATTTTCTCCTTAATGCCCTAGAATCACAGTGATCTTTCATGGCAGAAGGAAGCAAAGGCAATCATCATTTGGAATTCATTTATTTTGAAGAAAATTATAAAGTTTTTGTGTTTATGCACTTGCTTCCACTTACAGTCTCTTTAATGAATCCAGATGAGAAAAGCTCCCAGCTAGGATTTTAGATAATTTGTTGTTATGCAAAAATCTGAAAAACAAAAGATAAATCCTAATCACCACACAGTAACTGTGTTTGGGGAACAGAACCTTTGTTTATTCCATTATTATTTTACCTAATTGTGATATCAATATTTTAAAAAAGCATTTCACTGAGAAATGACAAACAGAAACCAATGTGTCATTTGTTTTAAAGATTTATATATACTAGCCATCATTATACTGGCCATCATTATACTGGTATTTTCTCATCTGTAGTCTTTTGAATTTGTTACTTCATTAGTTAGAGATGATAAATGTTAAAGATAAACTCATAAAAATAAATATTTAAGCATACAGGAAATTAAGGAAATAGACAATGTGTTCATTAGGTGTAAACAATGTACATTAAATCGTTGTGTTGTGCACTTGGAATATATACAATGTATACTTGTCAATTAAAATTTTTAATTAAAGAATGGCAGGAATATATACATATATATGTACACACACACACACACACACATACACTCACAGAACAGATGCCTACAGCAAATGATCCATGACTAACTAGATCCTACCCATGCCAACCCTTGGCCTGTATTTTAGCTTCCTGGCCAGCAGCAGATTTGCTTAACAAGAGCGATCGTCAGTGTGGCAGGACTTGCTGGCTCAGTCAACCCTTTGCATGTTCACTTTCAAATCAGGCCCACATTGAGAGGGCCAGGGTGGGACTTCAGAGAAGCCTGTTCTCCAGGCTCCTGGGCCCAGGAGATGACGGAGAGCAATAGGAGATAGAGGAGACCCAACTCATATCCTCTCCCTTCTTGCATCTGGACTGTCTTAATACTGGCTTGAGTTTCCTCCAGGTTTCTTTTCTCATATTACTTTCTCCCCGAGATGAGAGAAATTATGACTACAGATGTCACCAGTTAGAGACCATCTCATCATTAGGACCACTAAATACAGATTCAACAAAAAGCACATATATGAAGAGAGAGAGGAAAATGGTCTCTGAAATATAGAGCAAAAATGGATGGTATTTTTCTAGAGATTCAAGCAAATGAGCATAAGTAATCAAAATATATCTAGAAAGAATTAACAAATAGATATCTTTAGCCTCTCTTCATTGGTCCTACTTTCTGACTAGTGTCCTTATCCCAGAGTCACAAATGATCACTGGGCCACATTTTCTTACCGGTGTCGTTTGGGTATCATTTTGACTACTTCACTGATTAGTGGTTTAAGCAAAGGGGAATCAGTTGGAGAAAAACTTGTTTTACAGTTTGGGAAACTTTAGTATGACTGATACACATCTGCAAAGAAAATAAATTTTTGCTCATTCTTTCTATTTGGAGTCCTTACACTCATGTTTACCTTCCCACTCATCAAATCTAAAAGAGGTTACTAGAAAAGCAGTTCATTACACAAGAATGCGTGTTAAACTGACTAGACTTTACTTAGGTTCCCTTAAATTCTATTTCAAATAGACCTGACTTGTGAATTTCTCTCAAGTCTGCAATGTACACTTTTAGCAAGAACTTTGTTAAGTCAGTTTCACGGGCACCCTTCATCCTTGATATTGGATCAAATTCCTCATCCTCCAGCATTCTCTAGATAATACATGATTACCCACCTTTCCTTCAGCAAAAATCCTGTTAGGTCAGTTTAGCAGGAATCTCTCTTATTCCTGAAGTTTCCTTACAGTAATTTTTCATCCACTGATTTCTACTCTAATCATTGATTATAAATTCTTTCTTTGTTCATGCTTTTTCACAGTTAAGCCAAATCTTCCTCCAAAACTTCAAGACCCATTTGTGATAATTCCTATACCTAACACGAAGGCCCCCCTCTGAACAAAATCTTCTTTATTGTGCTTTAACAGGTATCACTGAATATTTTTCTTTAGTAATATGTACACAGATGTTCATCTTAGTTGCTGTTTCTCATTGCTGAGACAAAATAACACATACCCAAAGTTAAAGGAGAAAAGGTTTATGGTAGCTCACAGTTTTTAAGTGTTTCAGTTCATAGGTGGCTGGTTCCAAGGCAGGGTGGCATGGCATGGGGGCATGACAGAGGCACAACAGTCCACGGCAGACCAAAGGAAGTAGAGCAACAAAGTAGTAAAGCAGCAGCAGCCTGCCTCTCCATTTTATCCCTGCCAGGCTATCCACCTCCCTGCTGGCACCCACACTCAGGTCTGTCCTCCTATTATCCACACCCAGAACTATGCCAAACCAATCAGTAGATCGATTTAGTAAACCCATCCTTAATCCTAGCCTCATACACTTAATCCTAGCACCCACACTGTAGATGCAACCACCTCTGAAAAGCCCCACATATAACTGCATGAGGCTTGAGGGGGGCACAATTCATAACAATGTGACACAGTAATTCTCATAATTACCTCAATTTCTAAACCCTGTGCTGCTTCCTTATCCCAAGGAACACTGGAATGGAGTTTTATGGTGGCGAAATAATGTGGTATATTTGCAACTGAACTTTGGAAAAAGCTGTATGCCTAGGACAATTTACATTTATTTATTTATTTATTTATTTATTTATATTTGCTGGTTAATATTTTACAAGCAGTGTTGGCCTAGTCGCAATAGCAGTAAACTGGCCACTACAAATGCATTTAAAACTGGGTGTGGCACTCCTGTAATCCCAGCACTGTGGAGGCTTAAGTAGGAGAATCATTGCAAATTTAAGTTCAGCCTGGGCTACAAAGTGAGCCCAAGGCCAGCCTGAACTACATAGCGAGACCCTATCTCAAAAAGACAAAAAAATAATAATAATAATAATAATGCATTTAAAAAGCTAGGAATTGCATCAATAAGCAGAGATTGAAAGGTATTACCTATTTCCTAAACTAAGTAGACCAGAATTAATTGTTTAACAAGCAATTTACAAGAAAAACAGTGTAGGTCTGGGGATATAGCTCAGCAGCACAAGTGCCTGCATGGCAAGCACAAAGTCCTGAGTTCGTTTCCTGGAGAAAAAAAAAAAGGAAAGAAAGAAACAAAAGAAAAGCAGTGTACCCATTATAAGAAAATCTTCAAAAGAAGTCTATAAATATTGAAAAATCATTGTCGAATTCTTTTCTAAATTTTGTACAAATGGTGGCTAGGTATCCAAATTAATGATATTTTATCAGTTAGTTTATATCATATATTTTATGGTTCCCAAGTCAGATAATACAGCTCTTGACTATTTCTGTTACTATTTTTTCTCATGCATATTAATTTCTTCAAGTCTCAGTATATTTTTCTATAAAATGAGAAATTTTGTAAGAACAATTATAATTATTTATGTCCCAGAATACTATCCCAGTCATAAGTACTAAAACAGCGTCATTATCTCAGCAGTACTGTAGCAAAGATGCAAAATGTAGGGCTATAATCTATTTTGTTGTTTTTTTTTTCTGTTTTATTATTTGCAATCTCTCTAAAGTTAATCAAAATAGTCCACAAGGTATTTAACATCTGCTGGTAGAATCACATTGATTGCTTTACTCACAATGTTACCCTAAAAGGCACTTCTGGTATCAAAAGATTGTATAATTATTTGCTACTGATGTCTTCTGTCAAGGATGCTTAGTCAAAAACAATAGTATCTTAGCAGCAGCTACAGTAAGAAATTTAAAATAAAGACCTCTCTCTTTCTTGTGACAGAACTATATATATTATCATAAAAGCCAAGTCATGAATAAGCTCTTCCTCATAATTATTTTGAGAAGAGAAAGTAAATCTGCCTGAAGTTTAGGTTAATGTTTCAACATGAATCCTTCGCAAAATCCAGGAGACTTCTGAGAAGTAGAGCAAACTTAATACTCAGCTCCTAGTCCTTGAAACATCCTGAAAAGGATTTAACTCTAGTGAGGTACACACATGTTTAGTAAAGAAAATGTTTTCTAGTCTGATTTTCTCCCTACCAGTGTATGCCACTTCATAGAACATTGAACTGTGTGCTCTTTGGAGTGTTTCCAGGAGCTATGCTTGTCCTGCATGAAGGTATATAATACGAAGGTTTTAATTCCTTTGATGAACTATTTATTTTTTTAAAGACACAATAACTGAATATTTCAAAAGAATTTTGAACATTTCAACCCACATTGATCTATCAAATACAAGTGGACTGTTTTGTTTGACAATGTTATAATAACATAGTTTACCATATTCAAAATAAGCTTATCTAGTGGAGAAAATTTAACTTCAGTAATATATCAGAGTTTTCAAAATTGTTCTATTCACAGATAAAACAAAGATTCAGGTCTTCTTGCCCTGTATCAGTATCATACTTCCACTAAAAATGTTCCCAAGTAAGTGCTAAGGTTTGATATTAATGAATTTAATGCTCGGAGAACAAAAGAGAGCTTTGATCAAATCAAACCCAAAGTGAATATATATATATATATATATGTATATATATTCATCCATGCTGCTACTGCTAAATGCGCATTACTTGATGTGCAATTACAAGTGAATTCATGCCAAATTTGTCTGGATTGAGAAATAATTTAATAAAATGATTTAATAAAATATTTAAAATATGCAGCAAACAAGTTCCAAAGTTATAAAGCAAAGAATACTGGTTCAAAAAATAGTGAACAAGTAGAGAACAAAGCAAACAAATTTGTCTTGGACCTTCTCAAGACTCTACTGAAGTGATAGCCTGAAAGGTCAATAACATAAATGAACCTGTTATAATCAAGGGTTCAGAATGTACCAACTCACCACAGATAAGATTTCTGGAAACATAAAATGCATGGAAGAGGGGTAACATAAAATATGCAGAGACAATTGAAGGCAAGAGAATACAATGAGGCAGGAAGAATACGAGAGTTTCGGCCCAGAGATACCAAAGGGTTAAGACAGAGAAACAAGAATGAGAAATGGAATTGAAAAGAGAGATCATTAAACATGTATATGGAAAAATGCAACTATTTGGTAACTGCAACTTCCTATTCAGAATACCAACTGTATATGATTGTACGTGAGTGTGTGCTGAGTGTGTGTTTGTGTATGTGATTATAATGAAACTGAACAAAGAGTCAGGAAAAAAAAAGGAGTGGCTTTATATGGTGCTACGACTCATGACAAAGTCCTCTCCATTATAACATTTTAGGAATATAGATCTTCCATTTTCTACCCAATTGTACAAAGTAAAATCCCAACCAAAGGGCAAATTTTGTAAGAAACAGACTAATCTATGTACAGATAGGTAAAACTCACATTACCCAGGCACTATTTTTAAGTACATACAGACAACAAAGGATCACAAGGAGTAAAAATTTAATCAAGAACATCAGAAAGGAAAATTAAAAAAAAAGAAAACAACCCCAGAAGAAACAAGGAAATCCAAATAACTAAAAACAAAAAAACAAAACATAAAATATAAAAGAACAGTTTATGAATAATATATTCAGATATGAATATATATAAAACAAGAACTAGATGCTATGGAACAGGAATAAATAAAAATAAGAAAGCTCTTATTATTTAAAATATGACTGCAATCATTTTTAAAATAGATTATAAGGTAGGAAACTTTTATCAGCTTATTAAGCAAAATAATAAATAGTACAAAATAAAAAATGAAGGATATAGCAAACCAGATAGTATAATTTTTAATTAAGACATCTCAAAAGAGATGAAAAAAATAAAGAGGAAAAATAGTTAAATAAATAGTTAAAGAGAGGTGGGCTTCTACTGGTGTGGGGACAGCCAGACCCAAGCCTCTTCCCTTGAGTCAGCTCCATTCACAGACTGCAGGGGGAGAGAACAAGGCCTCACCAAGAAGCAAACCCTCCCTGGGAACTAGCGCAATATGCAGGCTGCCACTGATGTGGGGACAGCCAATCCCAGCCTCTCCCCATGAGTCAACGCCATTCGTGGACTGCGGGGGGAGAGAACAAAGCTTCACCAAAAAGCAAGCCCTCCCTGGGAACCAGCACAATATGTAGGCTGCCGCTGGTGTGGGGACAGCCAATCCAACCTTCTCCCCATGAGTCAATGCCATTTGTGGACTGTGGGGGCAGAGAACAAAGCCTCACCAAGAAGCAAGTCCCTCCATTAACCAGTGCCATATGCAGGCTGTCATCTGCAGGAGGACAGTCAGACCTCTTCCAGTGTGCGAGCAGGCAAACAAGAACCAATCCCTACCCACCAACCTCTCCCACCCCCATAGATCTGGAGAAACATAGGTTGCAATGATAGCTATTGAGTTGAAATGCAAATTGATGTTTGTGGTGTCTCAGTGTTTCACAGACCTTGCAGGTCTAGAGCCAGTGGTCTGATCATCTGTTCAGAGAATAGTGATACATAATGTGGCATCTAGGGGGGCTCTCCTTCTGAGGGTGGTGGTCACTGTTGATTCCCTATTGTCTTATTTTGAAGTCCTGTACCATTTTCATTGTTTTGTTGGGTTGTGTTTTAGTCTCTTTTGTTTTGTTTGATTTTGTTATATCCAATGGTGTGAGAAGCTATTTCAAAGATAGCAAGGTATATAATGGTAGCCATTTTGGATTTATTATTGTCTTGTTTTGAAGTCTTTTATCACATTTATTGTTTTGATTTTATTGTTTGTGTTCTATTCTGTTCTGTTTGATTTTTACTATGTCTGAAGGTATCTGCAGCTATTTTGAAGACAATAAGTGGCATTATGGTAACTATTGTTGACTTCATAAGGTCTTGAAGTCCTGTATTGCTTACACTGGTTTGTTTTGATTGGTTTTATTCTGTTTTATTTTCGTTGGTTTTATCCTCTTTAAAATAATAACTGAAAATTTTATAAAAAGGACAAGAACCCCAATAACAAAATAATAATTAAAGAGTCTTTCAAAGCCATATATGAATTTCAGTATTCAGACTGAAACCTCACATGAAATGCACTCTAATAAAAATTGTCATTCCTTAACATAAATTTATAAAATTTAAAAATGCACAAAATAAAGAAAAAATTGAGACTTTCTTCTCAAAATAAAATTCATTTTCTATAAAAATAAAATCACAATAGGCTAGAATAAATAAAACTGCCTTCGAAGATCAGAGGAAACTGTTTTTGAATTAATGGTTCTCTAAAAGATGAACTATTGGTTAAATATGGGAAAAGAAAGCATGTATTTCCAAGAATTAAAGATTATCAAAGCTTAAATCCTATCTCCCTTCATAGAAAGTTATTTGAGTATGCACTCCAGCAGAATAAAGAAGTTAACCAAGAAAAGGAGAACTCATACTAGAAGCCATGAATTAGATGATGAGAGCCTCTGGTGGATAAAGGAGATTATGTGGCTCATATGATTTGGCAGTATAAAAAATGTGTGCTCAGCAAGTTATCTTGGCCTCCTTTGAGACTCAGGGTTTGTGCCAATGCAGTGTATCACAATTCAGAGGTTTCCAGAGTGTGTGCTGCAATGGCACCAGATGTCACCCCGATGGAACAGTGGCTGGTCAATCGTCACCCTAGAGCATGTGCTCTGCAGAAGGTGCATGGATTCTGACCTGGAAGGGGCTTTATTGCAGTTGTTACTGTTTTTGCTCACTATTGCAACCAGAAAGCTGTTCTGTTTCAAAATGTAAGGAATAAATCTGAATTTGTAAATGTTTTTTAAACTCTAGCGTTTGTATTAGAAAAGTAGGATTTTAAAGGGCACTGATGTCCCACCAGGCAAAAGGTAAAATAAAGTGATTGTTTCACGTATTAAAAATGTGAAGACTTTGCCAATGCACATGATGTATTTTTAAATATATATAAATAGTATGTCCAGAAAACCAAAAATTATATAAGAAAGTAATAATTCAACTCTGAAGCAAACATGTATATTATTTTAAATAATTTAAACCATACAAGAAAATTTAGGGTACTCCTGGGAAGATGGTGTACCAGTGAGCAGCTGAGAAACAGCTTCTCCAATATTTAGAATCCAGATGCTGGACTATAGCGATGTGAGGAAGACAAGGATGAGGGAAGTGGGTCCTCAGAATCTGAAGCAAGAATTAGAGCTCACAGGGAGAGTAGAGAAGGACAACAGTGCAGAAGAGAGATGCAGCAAGTGGCTCTCCCCTAGGGTGCAGTGTGGGAGCAGGGCTAGAACCTGCGGACATCTGGTGTCTACTGGTGGCTCCAGAAGTCTCCACAGAAAAATACACCAGTGAGACAGAGCAGTGGCTGTGAACTACTGTGGCTGGTGAGTTATTTCGATTAAGATGTCCCTATGAGAGGATGACTGGCTGGTAGACATTTTACAAATGAAACAACTGAAGTGACAACTCAGAGCTGCCTTAGGCTTGCTCCATCTAGTGACTCCAAGTCACTAGGATAAGGTGCAGACCGATTCAAATTAGCTGGAGGTCAGGGCTCAGAATTCAAAGCAAGGAGTCACTCTGAGTGCTTTGGGCTGGAAAACTCAGGTTCCAGCCTCAAAGCCAGAAACCAGAAATAGCTGGAATTTCAGTGGAACAAAAGGTCCATGTTTGCTGGGATTAACCACCACTGTGGTTATTCTACAACTGGCTTACTGAGATCAGTAAGTAACGGGCCAGGCTCAATCCACCTCTTCTGTCACCCAATGACAGGAGAGACGCATCCTGAAGTGGACATTTTTTTTCCTCTTTGCTTTCATTTTTTGGCTTTTAAATTTGTTTTCTTTTCTTTCTTTCTTTTCTTTTTTTTTTTTTTTTTTTTTGTGGCATCAGGGATTGAACTCACAACCTCATGTCTGCCAGACAGGCATTTAAGCCACTAAGCCAAACTCCCAGCCCTAGTTTTTTGAGGCAGGGTTGCACTATGTAGCTCAGGCCAGGCTTGCACTCACGTTGTAACCCAAACCGGCCTCGAACTCACAACACTCCTCCTACTTCAGTCTCCTGAGTGCTGGGATTAAAGGCATGCACCACCACACCCAGCTCTTTTCTTGTTTGTTCTTGGTTTTATGTAAGTGAGAACATTGTTACTGGCTTTTGTTATTGTTGTTAGTTCGTTCTGTTCTTCTTTGTTTCTTCCTTCCTTCTTTCACTCCTGTCTTCATCAGTTCCAAAGTTTGCATAAACTTCCTCTGTCCTGTAACCTTGATTTTTTTACTCCCTTTCTCTTCTATTTCTCTATTTTTCCTCAGATCCCTCTTAAATGTTCTCCCCTGAGGGTAAATCACCTTACTGAGCATTAATTTACTGTGTGCAAATTTCTAGTTTGTTTTAGATTTTGTTACATAACAACAAATCTTGTTCATACAGTTAAAGGTGAAAAACGAATAGTTACCAAAGTTTGTCATCTTCTACAGTGTGTTTGATGCTATTGTTACTATTGATCATACTACTGTACCAAGGTGACATAATTATTCTAATCAGGAAAAGCAGCAGGAACCCAACATTGATGGAACTACAGAAGCTCCCTCTGGCCATTCCCAGTATCTTCCTTCTCACCAAAGTTCACTCCCACTTGACTTGTGTTATGTATATTCCAGCTACCTGTACGAATTTCTTTTGAGAACTGGAGAGAACTATGTAATTTTCAGTGTTTGTATTATTTTTTCAGGGATTTTTTCTGAAGTCCATATGTGTTGTTGCATAGCATTTTGTTGTAAGAATATATGAAATATTAACCCATTTTTATTGCTGTACATTTAGATTCATTTCTGATGTGGAACTTTCAGGAAAAAATGCTGCTGTAAATAAGAACACATTTTTGGGTGCATAAATGTGTGCATTTCTGTTGTGTATATGTATTAGTTCATTTTCTCTTGCTGTGACAAAATATATAAGACAAGATACTAATAAAGAATAATAGCTTAAAGAAATAGTTTTGGAGGTAAGGAGATTCAAAAGCAGGAAACTGCATCTGCTGAACATCCATCCAGCAAGGGCCTCATTCTGCATCATGACAAGGTGTAGAGCTGTGATGAGAACACAGGAGCATGCTAGCTCATATCTCTTTTTTTCTTTTTATAATGCTACTACCCCTTGGGGAAGGGCATCCTTATGACTCCATCTGATCTTAATTAACCCCCAAAGGCCCCATATTCAAATATCACTGACATAAAATTTGGGGATTAAATTTGCAATACATAAAATTTTGGGGTACTTATTTGAACCACCAACACAGTGTAGCTAGAGATGGAAATACTAAGTCACAAGTTGCTAGAGATGTGTATGTACAGTTGCAGCGGGTTTAACCCTAAACTTTCCACCTAGATTTACCTCATTTGTGACACATCTGTTCACCTCTTATGCTGTGCTTTTAATTAATTTTAATTCACATTTTCTCCATTGATTTCCAACTATGGAAATGTGTCGGAACAGCTATATTATAACATAAAGGTGCAGCAAAATATCCTGATCCTCAGAGCACTCTGATGTGTTCCAAAACAGAACATCTGAAGCAGACACAAAGGACACGGAAAGGATCCACACTCACAGCTGCTCTAATTTCCGAAGGTCACCAAAAGTCTCTGGCTGCAGTGTTTCTAGTTGGTTAGAATGAAGATACCTGGAAGACAGGAAGTTGAGTTGGTTATTCTGTGTGTTGCTGAGTAAAATAAAATATTTGAGAAATTAGTAGTAGTGTTAGCTGAAATTGTGAATTTTGCTGACCCCATTCACTATATATCAGATATAAAAACTGGGAACTCTGAGATGTCTCTTCTGCTTTGCACAGCCCTGGGTCTAAAAACCTGATGCTCCAAAGTGGACCCTAATCCCATCCACAATAGGTCATAATACACTTCCATATCAGGTGCTTTCCTGGGTAGAAAGATGTGAAATAGTTGGGGAAGTCACTGATCTACTCATTAAAATTTAAAGTGAAGCTAAAGTAATAACTAAGACTACAGTCATTATAAGACACATTACTAGTGATCACACACTTGATTAGCATTTCAAAATAGAAACCATTTTCCTTTTTGGAGGGTGCAAAGTGGCATGTTTGATGTAACAGATTAAGATATCATGAGCTGCTTAACAAAAGGGACACTTTCTGAGAAACGTGTCATTAGGCAATTTTGTTGTAAAACTTCAGAGTACACTTGTACGAACCTAAGATCCAGGTCAATAACTCCATGTAACCTCCTAAAGCAAACATGAAAGGGATGAGGCTGTTACCAGCACAACAAGGCAGACTATTTTAGATTAAAATCTTGTACAAGTGGAAAAAGTATACCTAAAATAATGATTTGTACAGTAAATACATAAACCAGCAATATAGTGACTTATTATCCTTATGAAGTATCAAGTACTGTGCATAATTATATGTGCTACATTTTCATAAGACTGGCAGTGCAGTAGGTTTATTTATACAAGCATTACCACACTGTGCTACATTGTAATGACTGTAACATTACTAGGTGACAGGAATGTGTCAGCTCCATTAGAATCTTATGTACGGTCCATCACTGACAGAGTATGTTAGGCGACAAATGACTGTATCTGAAACAAATTAATTATAATACCAGAGGAGGAATGTGTCTGTATGATCCCTGTAAAAGGAAGCCTTTTCAGTCCTCCATATACCATCTATACAACTGACCTATGAGATTTTTCCAAAGGTGCTATTTCAGAAGAGTTCTCTGAAAGCCAGTGCAAAGCTGAAAACAGAAAAGTTTGCATGCCCCTAAGAAATCCCATGATGCATTGGAGAAACACGCTTTCGAAGCAGTGTACACAGTAGAACTTTGCAAAGCAGATCTTGCTAATAAGCAGCAGGATCCATGAGTAAGGCTGCAGCCTCCCTCAGGAAATTTAAGTGTGCCCTGCACCTAACTTCTAATCTCAGTGAAACCAAAGGCCATACACAACAGTCTATAGAGCTCACCTGTGGCAAGCACCTTGAACACAAAGTGCCCATGCAAAGTAACAAGTCAAGTTTCATTCTAAACTGAGAAGAAGATGAGTGCACACATGGGAGGACACAGCATATCACATTTGGCTTTAGTACTGGGAGGTTAACTGTCTTGCAGTAAGGGCATGCAGATAAAAGAAGCTGTATAGCTATCTGTGTGTATACAGAATATTTACCTAATCACAATCAGAAATACTTTTGAATGGAGAAAATAAAAAGGTTTAAAGAAAAAAGAATACTTTTACTTTATTTCTAGGCTTCTTCTTATGAAATCAGTACGCTAGGATGATTAATTCAAATAATATGAAAAAAATATTAATTATGATACAATAAAATGAATGTAGTTGGAACGAATAATTTCAACCTATCTTACAACAGATCCAAAACTCAGTGTGCACCCTCTCACCTTCTGAATGTTATCAACCTTACCGGTGATCCCATGATTTCTTCCTGAAGGTCTTGCTTATTATAAGAGCTACAAAGGTGACACTATTATACTTGCCTTAGTATATGCATGAAACAACTTTCTTCGTCACTTTGAAACACACACACACACACACACACACACACACACACACTAATATACTCAGCACATAGACATACACAGCACCCTACAGATAAAACTACTAGTTTTCTGTATCGGCCCAACACATACTGAAGTGGTTAGGGCCTGAGGAAGGTAAAGAAGTTATAGAAGAGGGGTTCCAAAGTAGGGTATGTTGCTGAAGCAAAAGGGCAGAGAAAAGGAAGTTTATGTGACTGCAGTGAAGAAAGGTTTGGAGAGAAGCCTATCATAACATCATTCTTTCCAGAGACTTCCAACCTCTGTGTGTTATACATGCTTGATAGTGTAGAGTACAGATAGACATTTTATGATGCATATGAATAGGTGCTGATGAAGGCTTCAAATTTAGCATGAAGTAAATTATTTTTTGCTTATTGTTCCAAATGCTTAAATATATTTAATCATTTTTTAATCTTTACAACTACACTGTGAGGAAAGCTCCGAGTATTCTTACTGGGAAAAAGGTGGTTTGATGAGATTAACTTGCTAAATTTTGTACAGTTTGGAAATGCTGGGAGTACTAAGATCCAGTTTCAGCAGATGTTTCTCTTAATACCTGGGCAAAATAGTCTCTCTGACTGGAAAGAGAGCAGCCAGAGAGTCTAGCTGACATATAAGGCATGCACAGATGACCTCTTGAAACCTGATCTCAGGATCCCAGGAGCGAAACATTTCTCAGGTATAAGAAATGATCCTCCCCAGGGAAAGGTTAACTGCTCAAGGCCACAAAGCTAATCAATGGGAAATCCAAGCCACAAGCCCAGCAAAGCTCACACTCTCGAGCACTCCTGGAAGCTGTTTCACAGTTTGCCTACGTTAGTGTTTTCTCTTTTTTTAAGATGTAATGTTAGTAACTGGAAGAAAACATTGCATTCTAGTCTTTGAGTAACCTAACGGTCCACAAGAACAGAAGTCACTAGCCAGGTATCTGTTTTAACCAACCAATGGCTTGTTCAAAATATTTTAAAAGTGAATGTTCTAGCATAGAAATAAGCTATGCATTTGATTTTCCACCATGCTATTTATTAAAATTCTCTTGAGTGATGTCTTTTTAATCAAAATTCTAACCATAAAGAAAATTTGATTTTAGTATGAATATTTTTAATTTACATACCCTTCCCACCACCACTAATCCAAGTGTGTTCTCCACAACCTGCACAGGTGTTGAGGTTACTACAACAAGAATAAAGACAGCTTTCAGTTGGGAGAATATCTGATATGTCCAGCCAACCAAAATCAGGGCAAAGAATAAAACTAAGGGTTAAAAATATGTGTAATAGTTTAACCAGTATGACAGCTACTGTGATGTGAAGGATGAATTGTACAACTACATCTTGCAGTCAGAGGAATTTGTGATTTGTATTTCACAGTAGTTACAGTCATTGATAAACATTGATTTTTACATTTTATTATTTTATGGGAAGTATTTTATATTTAGAAATTCATAAGAAGTGCATGACCTCTTTTCCAAATTGTATCCACTAAATACCTACAAATCATAGTGCCCTTTTTAATCTCCATTCCAGCAATGTTTCCTCACAATAAATACCCCTTCCCCATTTGATACTCACCCAGAGAAGCCCTGTAGATTAGATGCTTTCTGCTGGACTTCAATCTAATACTCAGTAGGAAAAGCAACTGGTATTTGAATCCACTATTAATGAATGTGAAAAATGCACAAAAATGTAGATTTTGTTATTTGCAGGGAAGTAAGACAGCCCAGGGAGTTCCATTTGATAATAGTGCAGGCGTCTTTCAAAGGCTTTTGGACCATAAGATTTCACAAATTTCCTAACAAATTTTTTTCAAAATTTGTTTTTAACTCTTAAACCAATTCAAAGCAGTAGGATGCTTTAAGTTAGGCTTGTTTGATTTGTGTGATGGCTTTAGCCTAGTCAAATAAAGAGGGATTTGGCTTTGATTTCTACTCTCTTTTGAGCCTTAATAATACAGCAAGTCTATCTTCTATTACAATCTTACTTTTACAAGGTCGCTGACAATCCTGACATTGTTAAACATCTATTACAAGTAAATAAATGTGAACGACTGTTTGAAAGGATTTTAAATCTATTCAATTACTTTGAAAAATTTAGATGTAAATTGATTAGTAGCTTTCTCTTCATATATAGAAGGCAAAATGTTATCACCATTGTAATTTTATAATTACTGACACACAGCCTACCCAGGTGAATTCATCAACATCCACAGTTTTAATTAGTATCTCTACACAGAAAGTTCACAAGTTATATGCCAGCTCAGATTTATCTCTAAGATCTAGATTTGTGTACCCAAGATTTGCTACATATTTTCTATATATCTCAAAAGCACATCAAATTCAATATTTCTGAAATCCAGTCCATCCTCTTCCTCCATTGCACTTGCTCCTTTCCATTGATGCTTGTCCCCATTAGTAGCCCCACTTTATATACATTTGTGCAACTCAGAAAACTAGCATTGATTTCTTCTCCCTCACTTCCTGGATCCTATCTGTATTAGTTCCATACCATTGCTAGGACAAAATGCCTGAAGTAATCAACTTATAAGGAGGATTAGCTCACAGCTTCAAAGATTTCAGTTCAATAGTCCCATTGCTTTGGGCTTGTGGTGAAGTAGAACATTCAGCAGGGCAACACGTGGTAGAACAAAGCTGCTCACCACTCACCACATGGTGGCTGGGAAACAAAAAAGAGAGAGAGGGGTCTTAATATACCCCTCAAAGTCATTCCCCCGATGACCAACTACTTCCTCTAGCTGAGCCACACCTCCTAGAGTTCCCACCATCTCCCAATAGAGCCATAAGCTGGAGAACGAGCTTTCAACACATGAGCTTTGGGAGACATTTAAGATAAAAACCACAGTACTATCCAATTCTAATTCTCTTAACTTTGTCTCCTTAATGTCTCTTGAATCTATTCCATTTTTTCATCTACTGTCTCCACATTAGAGTTAACCATGCCCTCAGGTAATGTGAGGCCAGAACTGTACATGGTCCACCTACATCCATCTGTTCCTACCTAAGATTTCAAAGACCCTTAAATAGCTTTCAATTTCTGTAAGTATACAGTTCTTTAACAGAACCCAAATCCCTATCTGGTCTCATCTGCCTGGTACTTTTCTACTCTAGCATTCTGGCCTTAGCACTTTTACTTTACTCTTGCCCACAAGGTTCTTTGCACACTTGCATTCTCAGCCTAGCAAGCATTCTCATCTCATTTTGCCTGCTGAGTTCTTATTATGCTTTTGGATCTCCACACTGCTATCTCTTCCAGAAAGTCTTTCCTAAGCTCCCTGTTAGGACTCTCTTTATAGGCTCTTGCAGCACTGTACTATCATAGTTTTATACTTGTTTGAGTGATTATTTGATCCATGTCTGTCTCCCCTAACTAGATTCTGAGCTCTGTGATTCCAGACACCATATTGGGTTTTAACGAATTTCCATATCCCATTTCCTAGCAAAGGGTTTGACAGATGGAATTCAATCTACACTTGATCACAAAGAATGAATGACTAGCTGACATTTTTGCATAAGCATTTTCTTTGCATACACAAGGCTAAGACATTGACCTCATAGTACAATCTATAATATAAAACATATGATAGGATTATGAACCCTAATTAAAGCTTTTGGAATTGATATTGGTTTAACATCCTAAAAAGGCATCACGTTTCCTTCACAAAGAGGCATGCCAAACTTCAACACAAGCCTGACTTTTGTGAGATCTGTAACTGTGTGCTTAATTTTAATTTCTCAGAAACTTATGAAGTCATCATCAACTAATGAACCTAGAGGACATCTAGCAAATTCTCCCTAGGGCTTCTCAAAGAGAATCCATCTCAATGAAAAGGAATGTTTTAGAACTACACATGTGAGCATTAACAGTTTTCTTGTCAGCTCTTACCTGAGTAAATGTTTACCTACACAGACATTCTTAGCTATTAGGCCACCAAAATAAGGACAAAAATCTTTCCAAGCTCTCTCAAATATGCAGAGCAGGAATATGTGGTCATACAATGACAACAAAAATAATAGAGTGAGAATGATTCTCAGGGTAAGAAGTTGCCAGTATTGATTTAGCTTTCAGCATGAACTCACTGAGCCACATAAAAACAAATTCACTGTGCCGTACAATCACCTTGGCAACCTCACTCTAATGTGAGTGCAGAGATGGAGAGAACACTATACTTACCTGTATCTAACTGAACAATCAAAAAAGAATATAAATTCAGTGCTCCAACCTCTTTGTAAAATACAGTAACTTTTATTTCCCCAAAAGCCTTGAGATCACAAAGATAAAAAGTACTCCAGGTAGAAGGAAGTTGCACACAAGTGCGTGTGATTCTGTGTGCATCTCTCTGTGTGAATCTGCTTGGGTCTGATGTGCCTGTGAAACATAAGCCAAGTACATCTGAATCTGAAGCAGGCATCTAAGGTTTAAAATAAGACCTCATCAATCCTAGTACATGAGAGACATCTCAAAGAGGAGCCAGGCAATAAGTGACATGGAAATCTTTGTGTCTTGCCTCTATATCCACCAATGCAATTTCACATGCTAGATTATCATTATGACTCCAACTTTCCACAGACACCAGGTGAAATTAAAATATGCACTTCATAGCTTTATTGCAAACACCAAGTAAGAATTATCTGCTAGACCAAACATACTGTTCACACCGTTGAGAAATTAATTAAGCATCTGAATTGAGATCTTTATTTCAGAAACAATAAATTTTAACTGATTTTAAAGGAAAGTTTGACTGAACTACCAGAGTCCATTAAATTCAACAAAACAACTTTCTCACAACTGTTTTGTATGCAATGCTGAAGTCAATAATGGTATATGCTAAAATCTATTATACAAATGATTATATTCCTTTTTCAACAGCTAAAGCCAATGAAAAATCATATTACAAAGTTTCACTCATAAAGAAGTTATTTCAATTCTAAATTAGAGAAGCTATGGAAAAATCCATGTTTCTAAAAACAGTTTAGATACAGCTTAATTGAGTTATGAAAAGTTTTTCAGTCTCTTAGATCACTCCTTTTTTCCCCCTGAACAAACGTCTATAAAATATCCATCTAAACGCAGTCTCTTCCATCCAGCCTAATTATATTTTATTACCTGATGAATCTCCCTGAAAAATCACTGACTATACCAGCTTCTTTCACAAGACCACTAATATCACCACACTGTTTTTAGCTGGAATCCAAGGGTTTCCAAGGCAAACTAACATACTCCTTCTGTGTTTATGAGTCTAATTACCTTCTAACCAAATTTGCTATCTCTATACTTAGTCCATTCTTTCATAATGTCTAATTTTCAAAGCAGTTTCTTACGTGCTTAGGTTTGAACAGTACTTTCAAATGGTATTTTTTGCATTTTGGACTTAGTAGATTGCTCATGTCAGAAGTAACTTCACTCGTCTGTGATCCTTCAGTATGTTAAAACGTTAATAAGCATTTATTGAGTACTTAGCAAGTATAAGACAAGATCCTTGACCTTCTCAGAGATTAGAATCAGGTAAGAGGTAAAAGACAAGAAATCAATGACCACAGTCCAGCAGGATATGTATCATAATAGGCAAGAAATACCAGGAGCATCCTGAGGATCTAAATCAGACTTAAAGATAAAGGTTTCTTGGAAAAAAGGACTCTGTTTTTTACAAGAAAACTCTACTCACCTTGTCACAAAAGAGAAAAGGTGGAATAGGAAGGGGGAAGATAAATACAGGTGCAGCACAGAGGCCTGGAAACATATGATTCATTCACAGTATCTGCCAGGAGAGAAGAAGCATGGGGGCCTGTAGAGCTCTGGGAAGAAAAAGCTAGATGGGACCTATGTGTTCAATATGAAAGTTTGAACCTCACCATAAAGATATCAGGACATGTTACAAGGTTCAAAGAATAGGAATTATTTCTCAGTGAGTTGTCTTATAAATATTGCCAGCAGTACTTGAACAAAAGATTTTGAAGTTAGCTCGAGAGAGAGAGAGTCAAGCTACAGCAATGAATTGCAGAAGTTTTCAGTTCAGAAAGATTTGTGCTCTTTTGGGTAACATTTGACAATTCCTGGAGACACTTGTGTTTGGTACAACTGTGGTGGTGCTACATTCTCTAATAAGCAGAGGCCAGAGATACTGTTCAAAGTCCTACAATGCACAGAGCGGCCCTCCAATAGCACCATGCCCAAAATATCAACAGCACTGAAGCTGAGAAACACTCAGTAGAGCCTTGTTTATTTTTCAAACAAGAAATGGTGGTTATAATGTTGTTGTGTAGAAGATAGATTGAAGGCTATAAAAATGAAAGAGAGACTACGCAGCCCAGGAAAGCAAAATAGTAGAAAACAATAAGAGATGTGCAGAGAAGAAAATGAAAGGATTAGTAGAAGAAAAGTGAGGCAGACCATCAAGAAGACCAAGATTTGGATGGTATTGAAACCATTATAGGAAAATATTACTATGAAAAGAGAACTACAGTATATATACCAACTCCACACAAACAATGTAAACACTATATACTACAAACATGTACTAATGAAAAAACATGACCTGAAAAAAAGAAAGTGAAGAGAGATGGGGTGAAACGAATGATGGGATAAATGGACATCAGTTCCTCACCGTCTCTTAGTCTCAAGGAAAGTTTGTGTGATATCTATTATCATTTGCTCTCAATTTTCTCCTTAAAGTCAAAGGCACAGCCAATTATGAAATGCAAGCAAAATGTATGACATAGGCAAATAAAGTATATATTAAATTGTCACTACTGCAAGCAAGACAAAGAGCTCAGTGCATTTTTATCTTCACTACTAAAGCAAGCATTTCATTTTTAGTCCTCTCCTTGACTTTTCAACAGCATTTGACCTGGCTGGTAACAACCACCTCCTCAAGGTACTTTCTTCATTGACTTTCACATTCTTTTAGATCATCTGCTACCTCAGCAATCTTATCTTCTCTGATTTCTTTGCTGCTTCCTTCTGTTTCACTCAACATCTTGTGATGGAATGCCAGGGCTGAGCCCCAAATTCCCTTTTCTACCCATACCCAATGCCATTCAATATCGAGGTTTTAAACACTGGCAGATGCTACTGACACCCATGTTAAACGTCTAGCCTGGCCCATTGTCTCATGTTCTGGACCTTCATCCCCCACTCCCTGCCCCTCCAACTCCTTGGCTATCTAGTAGACACTGCAGACTTATTATATACAAATCTGTAATCTAGATTATCCCCCTGTGTAAGCACATTCTCCCCAACTCTGTGAAGACATTTTACCCACATTCTCCCCAACTCTGTTGATGACACTTCCTTGTAATTGCTTAGGCCAAGAATCTTGATAAGATCCTTGACTTCTGTCTTTCTCTAACATCCCACATTCAGGTGGTTAGCTTCAAAACAGAACTCCTATACTGGTATCTCCTGAGGCAGAGGTAGTACCATCTCTCCATCTCTGACTTTCTGTGGCATAAAACACTCTAACTACTTTTCTGCCCACATCCCTGGTAGGCAATAGGCATATATCTCCATTATCTCTATCATCTCTATCTCTATCTATCTATATATATAGGTACGTTAATCTTAATATGCCATAGACATGCATTATTTCATTCAGTATGCTTATTTATTAACTTTAATACTTGTCTTCTGTGCTACAATGTAAACTTCTCAATGTCAGTGATCTTAAATGTTTAGTTTAGTGATACAACCCAGCCCCTAAAAGAGTGTGGGATGCAGAAAGCACTCATAAAAATTTATGGGAAAATGTGAAAAAACTGCAATATTATCAATACTGTAAGACTATTAGAAAATTACAGGTAATGACCAAGAAACCTTTAGCACAGAAATTCAGAAATACAGAAGACAAGGTCACCCAGGAAGACAAAGAGAATTTTTGTTCTAAAGAGAGAAGAGCACACTGGAAAGAGTCACCACATTGAAGAAGAAAGGGAACTCTTTTCATCCTGTCATCACTGCTGAGCCATGGTCAAGTTTCCGCTTTCATTTTCACTAACCCATTGGCAGCAATGATCTCACTAAGAAAATTGTTCCTTCTAATTCTGGAATATCTACATTTCCTCCTACCTAAGAAAAAAATCTGAATTATTTGAGGATCCAGCTAAGATTTGAGATGGATTTATTGTGATTCAAAATAGTACAGCTATATGATTTTGTGATTTTTTTCCAACACAATGCAATAGAGTAGAAATAAATAGAAACTTAGGTTAGTTCGTATTTGAATTTGAAGTGCAAGAAGAGGATAGAACATAAAAGGAAAAGCAATTTCATGTCACTTACTTAAATAGAAGATTTGGTTCAAGGTCCCTGCAGAAACAAAATCTACAGGTGCACAGGTCCTTTCTATAAACGAAGTAGTACATGTAATATAACACACCTTCCTGTAGACTTTAAAAATCTCTAGTTTACTTATAATACCCAATACAGAGTGAATACTACATAAATGGTTGTTAAATTGTATTATTTAGAGAATTAAAAGAAACCAAATCTGTATTTTTCTAGTGAACACACAAGTTTTTCTAATGTTTGTGACTTATAGTTGGTTAAATCCAAAGATGTGGAACCTGTGGAAGAAGAAGGATCACTGTATATGTTAGTCAGCTTTGAATTACTGTAACTAAATACCCAAGATAACTTTAAATGAGAAAACTTTTGCTTTACATCACATCTTTGGGGGTTTCAGTCATTAGTCAGTTGGGCTTGTTGCTTTTGGGCCTGTAGCAAAGCCATATATCATGGCAGGAGTACATGGTAAAGCAGGGTGCTCAATTTATAGCCACAACTCAAAAAAAAGAATGAGAAGAGGTCAACATCTCACAATCCCCATGGATGACTTGCTCTCAATTACCCAAAATTCTCCACAAGACCTCACCTTTTAACAGTTTTTACCAGTTACCAGTAACAGTTTTTACCCATTTACTAGCAACACCAAGATGAAGACCAAGTCTTCACCTAGGCCTTGAGTGGACATTTCAGATCCAAAGTATAGCAGCTACACAGAGAAAGAATTAGATGTGAAAGCATTGGAAAGACTTGAGATAAACAGAATTGCTCCATTGAGGAAGTCTGAGATATGACCTAGGGAAGCAGAGATTTGGTGTTTGATCACCAAATATCTTTGAACTTAAGATCTTAGCATTTGGTAGAGTCAAAGAACAAGATGGGAGCAAGTTTGCTAGAGTGGAGCAAAAACCAAAGCTATGACTAATGCAGAAACCACAGATTTGAAAGCTTCTATTGTGCTAGAGAAAGACTATAGAATTTGTATTGAGTGATGATTTATAAAAGCTCTGTGTTAGATGTAGGAATATGTAGAGAGAAGTAATTACATTGGAGAATACATAATGTCCTTAAAAGATATAAGAAGATAAATGCCATTTAAGAAGTATCAAATGCTAAAAGAGTCAATGAGGCAAAACAAAAGTAGTATCTTTGTGGACAAACTGGTGTTTTAGATAGTCCTTAAAGAATGGAGAGGTGTTTAACAATCCAAATGAAGGGAAAGTAATAGGAGTAAAGGAAAGTGCAAACAATAAGAATGAACACAAAGAAAAGGAAAATATAGGTTCTTCTGCATGTATGGATGGAGGAAACAGGAAAAAATCTGAAAGGTAGATGCAAATTGTATTATGACTACCCACAAATGCTGAGAGGGAGACCCTTTGGTTTCCATTTGTTTTAATGTAAGTAAATGTTTTAAAGCTCAGATAATTGTGTGGTCACTGCTGTACTTTACAGGCACAGTATCGCTGAAGGTAGTACAGTGGAACAGAGAAAGAGATGAACCAGCTGAGAAGTTTCTATAGTGTCCTAGAAATGAAGAAATGAGGCTGTGGAGTGAAGGAGCACTAGGCATTAGAGGATGCAGGTTAATCCCAAGAGAAGATGCAGAAAATGACCCTCTCGGCCTTTTGCTGGAGGTGGAAGGATCGTCCAAGGAAAGAGAGTAAACTTTGGAAGCTAAGAATGTCTACACTACTTGAGTTCACTCATTCTGTGATACTGGGGGTATTTATACTGTATTTCAAGGTGGTTGAGGATTGCAGACAATATTGGACAGGTATCATTTGATTGGAAGTAGAGAACAGAGGAATCTGCAAAACTATATGTGGTTTAGAACTTCAGACAGGAGCCAAGGTTAGGGACATTCTCCCCAAGGCCTGCTATCCATACTTCTTTCCTACCAATGCTAAAGGGGCATATAACTCACATATGTATAGGCTAATAATAGACGGTGCTACAGCATTCTCCCACAGCTAATGTCAAGCTCTTTGCAAAAAACTGAAGTGCCTTCCTCTTCCTCTAAGGGTACCCAAGGAAAGAGAAAGAAATTTCCAGTATAAATCCTGCCATATTCTTCTCTCATGGATACAGTATGCTAGAAAAAAAGTTAGAAAAACACAAGGAAAACAATAACTGTCCCCCTTCTGCAGTGTGCTATATGTGTTATACATCTTCCAATCCCTGAATGTTAATACCCTCTCACTTAGCAAGTTACTTGGTAAAAAACTTTAGCTGAATTTAAAGCCAAGAGAATAACTATATGATCTTACATTTCCTTCATGCATCTTAATTTTATGATACTGTGACAATGGATAATATTCATCAGGTCAGATGATTCCTCCCGATACTATTTCCATAAAAACCTCCCAAATGGGGAGTTATGCACAATTTATGTGTCTACTAAATTTTTGAAAATGGAAAAAATTATAGTGTATTTCAGATAAAGGCAGAAAAATGTAGGAATATCAGAATTAGTGCTGTGAATGAAAGAAAACAAGAAAGTTAGATCCAGTAAAGGGAAAAAATACATTGAAGAAGCCACCTGATTATGTGAGGGCGAGGTTAAAACAGAAACCTTAAATGACATGTACCATAGTATTTCTAAGAAAGAACATGGTATAGACAGAAATCAGACCCAAATGACTAAGATTTAAAAAGAAGAGATATTCCAGCATGTCCTTTCTTGGCCAGAATGACTAGCTTTGTTTGTAAAGTAGTTTATAAAAAGAAAGATGCAGAATTGATTCTAAGACGATGATGCTTACATGCTATAAAATGGTTCGCTTTTCCCTCAAACTCTATAGAGTTTCAAGCAAAAATAGATGATTCATAGAAGCATCAAGAAGTTTAGTTGTATTCCAAGTGAACAGGACTCTCACTAGCAGGCGCAGTAAGGACTTAGATACAAAGGAGAGACTAAAATATTATAGGTGGCAAGAGGGCTATACATGCATGAAGGCTGACGTCCTCAGAGAGGTCCTGACCAAGTGAGGGTATGTGTTTCAATGGTGGGCACTGCCATGAAAGGTCAGAGGAGCTGAAAAAGGGCTCAAGAGAGAAAGCATGGAGGGAAGGGAAAGACAAAAGGTCAGTGTTTGGGGAGCCCTGGTAGGTGGCTAAAGCAAACTGGCTATGAAGCACTGTGCCTGCTCCCCTACTGGAATTCACTTCTAAAAGTGTGCTGGAATGAGAATGGGGGTAAAATATAGAAGAGCCACATCTAGTACCTCTGGCAACTGTGTCACACTAAGGGAGAAAAACCCTAGTTTGCACATCAATACACCCCTACTGCCTTATTTTTAAGACTTCAGACAAGCACAGCATATTATTACATCAATAAAAAAATTTTAAATAGGCAACAGACTGAGGATATAATGAAAGTGACACAAAGTTACACAAAACCAGTATAAGATGCCCAATATTTTAAATTTTATTATAAATATATTTTTCACAGTAATGAGAATGAACAACATACTATTTTTGTGTACATACACACTGGGCTCCTTTTGTTTTGAATTGGCTTCTGAAACTCTGGTTCAATTGCTACATTCATGATAAAAGACTTTTTTAAGTTTTTAAGTTAATATTTAAGTTTACTCTACGAGACTCTCACCAGCTCTAAAATTCAATAATTCTCTAAATGTTCCGGACTGGAACGCTCTGTCAATTGAACCCATAAATCCAATTTCCGGACATGGTTGATTGCCACCCTGGGGGTTTACATCTCAGAGAGAACTAGAAACAGCTTTGACCAAAACTGCCCATAAATGAATGTTGTTTTTCTCTATGCCCATAACTATGGCTTTATTTTATATTTCATTTCTGGTTTAAAGCCACATACAGATTACAGGAGGACTGCCAACCATGAATAGACCAGCTAACTATATTTGAAGAGCACAAAGCTTTACTTCTTCTTGAGGAAGTTTGTTGCTGCTTGAAATCTTGGGCATATTAACATTGCACTGAGAATAAATTGCTTCTATCTCAACTGGAAGCATAAGAAACAAACTAATTGTGCATAGGCTTTTAACATTTAAATGATAATAGGATAGAAAAACATGAGAAGGCAAAGTAATAATAATTATATGAAATACCTGATGAATATAATTACAAATAAGATTCGATTGTTTCAGTCAGTAAAGGTGACTTATTTACAAATTATAATCCTTGTTATTTTCCTTTTAAAACATTTATTTCATATTTAGTATGAAATATGAAACTTTCAAATGCAAAATTTAAGACCCTGTTAGGTAGATTCAATGATAGAGTATGAAAATTAACATGATTTGATAGATGAAACATTTATGATATTTTAAATTTTATTAGTACTCTTTTGATTCATATAACGATCGCATTCATCGTAGGGAATATGTACCTGTACCAAACAATATTTCAGAAGGCATTTTCAAGTAGTACAATGAAAATTTCTTCCAATAGATAGGATTGACAAAGGAAGGTAAGATATAAATCAATCTGTGAAAACAATTAAATCTAAAGTCACATTAACGTGTTAAACAGCAGTGTGAGATCAGGATCCTCCTCCTCACATCCGTGAAGCTATACCTTCAGGGATGTGAGACTGTAATACTAAAGGAGCAGAGCCCAGCACTAGCAAGCGAGAGGAGAAGATTGGGTAGTCAGAGAAAAACCAAAGATAGCGAGCAAGCAGACTTATCTCTGTGTGAAACTGCTTTGGGCAGCCACTCCCTCTCAATCTATTTCCCTGGTCTCTCCTTACCTTTCTAACTGGTAAAATTTGAAGTTCTTTGGATTAATCTCTTACTCCTTTTTTCTTCTCTGTCTATACTCACTCTATAAACAATCTCATATAGTGTTGGGCTTTAAATAATGTTTATACCCTGAAAACTGAATTTAGAGCTCAAATTCCTAAACCTTTTCATGAACTCCAGTTCCATCTCAGTAACTGTGTACTGAATACTTTAATGTTTACAGCACATCTCAAACTTGATCTGAACAAACAGCCTGTAAATGTCTCCAGTGTTCTGGTAATCAAACCTTCTCCTCACCCACCTTACTCATGTGATGGCAGTGCCATCCTTTCAGACACCTGAGATCTCTCCTTAGCTCCACACTTTCACACTTCCCATGCCCAAACTATCAGTGAATCCTCTAATTATTTATTACAAATACAATATTTCAACACCTCCACTCCCCCTGCAATAGACCAAACCACCATCATCTGTCACTTGGACCCTTGTAAATTACTCTCCTCCTGATGTTCTGCCAATCTAATCTAGTTCCCACATTGCAGTGACTGAGCCTCTAAATATGTAAACCAAATCCTGCTGTTTCTATGTTCAAAAACTTCCAATGTCTTACAATCTTCTCTCGTCTAATAAAATCCAGGTCCATGCACACATTATTTTTGTTTTTCACTCTGACAGCAATGGTTTCTCTTACTTCTGCCCCACACCACAGATCTGGAAGACACTAGGCCATATTCCCCTAGAAACTGTGAGATGCTTACTGGAGCTTTGAAAGTGGTCTCTTATCTAAGGTAGAGGAGGTCCTTCCATCCTTCTCCATTTGAGACAAGGAGATCATCACACAACTCTTTCCAGAAAAAGCTTCTTCAAAAATCTTTCTTTTAAGCCCCATCTCCCAAACTTTTTATTCTTCTAGTAGATAATGCTCCATACTGCCTACTTTGAAGTGTTTGTATTTTGACTAGTACCTCAGCTGGGAATATTCCTCAGCTTTAATTTCCATTTTAAAACAGTATATCTATGTTTTGAATTTTGTCTATTTTTCCCAAACAAGATGCTAACACCCCCGAGTTGTAGGCAGTACAACAGTGTCTGGCTTAAAGTAAGGACTCAGAATTGACTGGATGAATGGATGAGTGAGAATTCTTTTAGTTTCTTGGCCAATTATTCAGGAATTCACCAAGAAGTGGAGTCAAATTGTTGAGTTGAAGGTAAGTTCTCTGACTCTCATTCAGCCCACTGCTCTGCCCTGACCCAGCTTCTAGACTCAGGACACTTTCATACATGACCTCTGGCTGAGCTTTTTGTCTCCAGTCTTCCCCTAACCCAATGCTTCTTCCAAAAGGTAAAGAGAATTCTCTTTGTATGCTAATGCTATTCCTCTGAAAAATCTTGATTAGCCCAGTCAAAAACTCACCTACAGCATTCTCCATAACCTGAATCTAACTCAGGGTTCAAAAACTCTGTCTACAGACAAATTCTTGAGGCTCTGAAATTTAATGAGCTTGGCAATGTAACTCTTAATTACACTTTCAAAACTGTCTCTAGCACTTATCTCTCCATCATTCCTATATTTGAGTCCAACCATATTAATTCCTCATGCAATTTTCCTCACAATATTCCGTTCATGAGTTGCTTTGCTCCTGTCTCTGAAAAATATCTGCACAGTCTTTGAGACTCAGACAAAATTTCTTCTGATTTCTTGACTTTTCTCTCCATCCCAGGTATAATTTGTGCTTTTATTTAGTCATGCCTCTATTTTTCACACATTCATTCAAAACACACTTATTGAATACTAGCTGAGTGTATGCTGTGATGCTAGGAGCTGCTAATTCTCAAATAGATGCAGGTTTCTATGCTTTAGAAGCTTACAGGATGGCCATAATTTTTAAAAAGTGTAAATAAGTAAAATGTAATAAGGAAAAATAACTAGAGAGACATAGAATTATGGAGTCAGTCAATGTAAAGTGAGAGACTAGAAATATTTTGTAGAGTGCATAATATTTAATTAGTGTCTCGAAGGACAAATAGGAAATTAAATCTAGGCAAATAGGAAGATGTGAAGAACAGGACATTCCAGATAGGAAACACTGTACACTAACTCAGACTGTGTTTAAGAAGTCACAGACTGCTGGGTAAAATCTGAGGGTTGGATAAGAATGGGAACAAAGAGGTCAGTGTTGGGAACAAAAGCCTGGTGATTCCAGGAAGCTAACTCAGAAGACAATAACCAGCTTCATGTTCTATATGCTCATCCATTAAACATGTTGTAGGGGTTTCTTTCAATGTTTCTCTTCTCTGTCCATGGCTAAAATCCTTGGAGTTGTGAGGAAAATACTCTCCTGACCTTTGTGTCCTCTTCCCCTTTTTCTCCTTTGTGGACAGGACTCACGCAGAGAAGAGGGGAAGGGATGTGTTCTTTACATGCTCTGCCTGATTGTTGGCCAGAGACCAGAACTCCCCAGAGCTAGTGACCTAACTGCCACAAGTAAAAATAACATTCTTTGTTTGGTTGGTTTTTTGTCAGTTTTTGGAAGTTCAGTGAGGGTGAGTTAAATATTATTCATATAAGTCGGCATACAAAATACTTGATATAAACTGTCACTTAATTGTGGGAAGTTTGTTATCATATTTCTAATAGTTGTCCATTGTTTCAAGTTTATGAAATTTTAAAGTACTTGACTGGTTCAAGTTTTTATGATAAAGATATATGATAGTGTTTAAAATCCTACAAGTAACATTTTAAGCCACTGGGATATGACACTTTAACTTAGGATCATGAGACATATTATTTTCAATAATAAAAAAATGAAAAGACTATAGCTTCAGTTTGAGGTGGATTTTCTTTCTCAATGTATCTGACTCTCAAAGTGTATCATTGAAACTTTTTTTTAAATGAAATCCTGCAATGTTTAAAAGCAAAATTTACTCATATAAAGATCATTCCAAAATGAATAACAGTATCACATATTTAAAAATCAAACAAACATGGTATATTCCTTCTACTTAAATTATGTAAAATATGATAGGTGTAAAGTAGAACTCTATTGTGAAAATACAGCATAGTCACTTTTGATTAGAAATATAAATTCAAGTCAACTCTAAAAAGAAGTTAATTTTCACTTGACCCGTAGAGCAGTTTATAGTGCCATTTAAACCCAAGCATCAGTGAGAAGTTTGACTTTGAAAAACATAATTTACAGCCTTTCCAAGATTTACATTCATTTAAATTTCTTCTTCAAAGTAAAAGGAATGACAGCAAATCCACCATGATAAGTAATTACAATTTTTCCATGGATTTTTATTTTACTTTAAATTAAAATTCTACTCCAATATATCTATAAATAACATTAGTCTTAAATATTAGTATTCCCTAGAGAGTACGATATTATTCACATTTGCCAGAATGGGGTGAAATATACAAGGAAATGATATAACTCGCTTCAAGTCACACAATCATTTTTACTTTTGCCATTGGCTACATCACAGTTCGCTTCTTAACAATAAAGTCCTGCCACTTACCTGTTTCCTTAGACTAGGGATCAATTAAGCTGTTAAATTACGCATTAAAGAGATGCTCAGTGCCCTAGAAGAGTTAAAATGCCTCCAAGCCCTACTTCAATACCAAAGCCTGGCAAAGAAAAGAATTAGGAATTATCAAAGCCATACAGTTTGATAATGTTTTCTCCTAATTGTTATTAATACCACTTATCAATAAGTTCTCATTAGTATCTAGTTTTTATTTTTGTTTTAGGATATTTTGCATATTCTGTATTCTACTCTCTTTGAAAAAAGATTTTACAAATATTAGAGATTCACAAGGACATGAATCCCTCCCTCCCACCCCATACTCAACCTGCTGGTTCGGAGGACTGGCTAAGTTGATAACAACTAAGGTACATAAAGCAACTAAATTCTTGTATTGTTTGGTTGATTTTGCAGGCCTGGGGCCGGCAGTCTGAGCATCTCTTAGGAAGATGACAGTAGGCAATGTAGCAAATATGGGGGATTCTCTTCTGTCTTGTCTTTGAGGCCCAATATTGTTCTCACTGTTTTGCTTTATTCTTATTTTTTTTTTTTGCTTTATGTTATATTCTGTTTTTATTGGTTTTATTGTGTTTTGTTCTTGGTTTGACTTTACTATACCTGATGGAATGTTCAACTATTCTGAAAACAACAAGATATACTATAGTAGCTATTGTTTTCATAGTATCTCTCTTTGAAACTCTGTACCAGTTGTACTGCTTTGTTTTGATTGACTTTGTTCTGTTATGTTCTGTTGGATTTTACTATCTTTAAAATAAAAAATTAAAAATACTAGAGATTCATTTCAATTCAGTGTAACCTTTCATTACTGATTCTCAATGCTGGTTGGTCATTATAATTGCATGGAGGACTTCTTTTTTTCAATGTCGACATCAGTTACTCATGTTTGGATATTCTTATGTAATGGATGGAACTGAGTGGTATCTGAGTATTGTTATTTTTTT
>RJWM01023506.1:0-32042 GCA_004363535.1 Dasyprocta punctata
AAAGTTTTCAGTTTTTGTCCATTTAGTAAGATGTTGGCTGTTGGTTTATGATATATGGCTTTTATCAGGTTGAGGTAGAGACCATCTATTCCGATTTTCTGTAGGGTTTTTATCATGAATGGGTGTTGGATTTTGTCAAAAGCTTTTTCTGCATCTATTGAGATGATCATGTGGTTCTTGTCCTTGGCCCTGTTGATATAGTGTATTACCTTTATTGATTTGCCTATGTTGAATCATTCCTGCATTCCTGGGATGAATCCCACTTGATCATGTTGTATAATCTTTCTGATAGCTTTCTGTATTCTCTTTGCCAGTATTTTATTGAGGATTTTTGCATCTATGTTCATGAGGGAGATTGGTCTGTAATTTTCTTTTTTGGTTGGGTCTTTCTCTGGTTTTGGTATTAGGGTAATACTTATTTCCAGGAATGAATTAGGGAGACTTACTTCCCTTTCAATTTCATTGAAGAGTTGGAGGAGTGTTGGCATTAAGTCTTCCCTAAATTTCTGGTAGAACTCAGCAGTGAATCCATCAGATCCTAGACTTTTCTTTGTTGTAGAGTTCTAATTACAATTTCAACTTCATTAGCTGAAATTGGGTTATTCAGCAGCTTTACATCTTCTTGACTCAGCTTTGGTAATTCATAAGTTTCTAGGAATCTGTCCATTTCTTCTGTGTTATCAAATCTATGTGAGTAAAGCTTTTTGAAGCAGGTGTTGATGATCTTCTGTATTTCCTCAGGGTCTGTAGTGATTTTACCCTTTTTGTTTCTTATTGCATGGATTTGAGTTTTTTCTTTCCTCTTTTTGAAAAGATTGGCTAGGGGTTTATCAATTTTATTTTTATTTACTCTTTCAAAGAACCAACTCTTCTATTCATTAATTCTTTGTATTGTCTTCTTAGTTTCAATTGCATTAATTTCTGCTCTAATCTTGATAATTTCCTCCCCTCTTTGGGCTTTGGACTTGACTTGCTCTTCTTTTTCTAGAATTTTGAGGTGCAGCATTAATTGTTTATGTGTGTTCTTTCCATTTTTCTTCAGCTTCATTCAAGTGGTTTTTCAAACTTTCCATGGAACTTTTCATTTCCTGCATTTCTCTTTCAATCTGTTTCATGCATTCTGTTTGTGTCTTATATTGTTCATTCAAAGTTTCCATCATTTTCTTAAGTTCTTCTATTTTTTTATCTTGCTCTTCTTTAGATACACACAACCGTTCTTTAATAATGATTGTCATTTCATTTTTTAGTTGAGAGATTATTTCTGATTTGAATTTCTCTATAGCTTCATTGAGCTGTTTCTTTACTGCATTTGCTATCATTTCAGAAAGTTCAGTTGTGTGACTCCCACTATCTTCTATTTCAGTGTCTCTTGGGTTTATTCTTGGTGTGCTGTGGGATTGAGATTGCCTCTTGGTCTTTCGTTTTGTCATTTTCTTCTCTGTGTCCTGTGAGGCTGACCAGGTGTTCCCTTGGTGAGTTGCACTGAGTCACTGGACTGGGTAGAGCTGGATCCTCTGTGCAGCTAGTGAGGGCGTACTCCTGGAGTGTGCTGGTGGATCCTCTGCCTCACTGGAGGCCAAGACCTCCTGGACCCAGGCATCTAGGTGGAGCGTACCACATAGTGTGGTATAACCTGGACCCTGACTCTGGCTGCAAGGAGTTCAGAGTGTCTGGAGTGCCAGGCAAGCCTGGGTGAGTCCCAGGCCTACAGTGCCAGGGCCTTGCTCATGCCTGGGCAGGCCCACAACCTCTAGGACCCACCACGCCAGCCGCTCCACTGAAGAATGGAGCTTGCAAGTGCCCTGCACTCTGGCGGGCATAGCCCAAGCTTTCCAAGGCCCTGCAGCTATGCTGGCCAGTCCCTGATGAGCAGCTCTGGGGTCCTGGGCTGGGCTGGGCTCAGTACCTCTGTGTCCTGTGAGGCTGGCCGGGCATTCCCCTGGTGGGTTGCGCTGAATCGCGGGACTGGGTAGAGCTGGATCCTGTGTGCAGCTAGTGAGGGTGCACTCCCCTATGAAGCTCTTATAGTGATTAATGATACAATAAAACTATTCAGGATGTCAACATTAAATCGCTACTCATAATCTTAATTCTTACTTTAAAAATTAAAGTTTGTATGACACACAATTATTCTTGAAATTAACATGAGGATTATGCCATCACTATTTGCAGAGAGTACTGTTTTAGAAGTGGAAAGCAGTTTGTATATCTAATTTCATTAAACTTTCCACAGTTCTTAGCATGAGGAGCAAAAATGAAAGTTATTTTAAAATACACACTGTGTCACATACATAACACTACTAATTTACTACAAAACTTTAATTTTAGCTCTTTAATTACTTCAGTTCTGTGATACACAAAGTAATTTCTATTTTGTGTCTGTTTTTAATATACTTATGAAAAATGACTGTAGGAAAGCATAGCAGAATAATAGCATAAAATTGATTCAAGTGACTTCTATCATTACCATTAAATTTTTTTAAATGTCTTCAAGAATAGATAACAATATTTGGAATTTGATTAACTGTAATTTCCATTATAAAAATGAGAATTTAATAAATAAAGAAGGTGGTAGGGAACTTTGAAGATGATGGATATGTTTCCTGCATAGATTCTGGTAATGGATTCATGGCTCTATTCTTATCCTCAAACTCTTCAAGTTGTATACACTAAAATATGCCTTGTGAATCATATCTAAATAAATAGCTTAATGAGATAAAAATGAAACAATACACTTTCTGTTTGTAAGAGGTACTGTGTTCGGGATTGACACAATCTTGATTTCCTACCAGGGTGGCAAATAGCAGATTCAACCGTTTATCAATTATTTATAAAATTTTGTACACTACTTAGTTCTGTTTCTTCTGTTTTCCATCAAATCATTAACTACAATAGGTCCAGTAGCCAACTACTGGATTACATCAATTATTACTATGCTGAAGACATAGCAGAAACACTTTGCACATCTATAGTGTTCTCTATATTTGCTTTGTGCAGCTTTCTCTTCTCTTGTTCTTTGCCCTACAAATTCTAGCTGCCTTAAATACCCTGATGTTTTTTACTCAAATTCAAGAAGGATGCTAAGAGTTAGGGTATATCTCTGTGGTAAAGTGCTTGCCTAGCGTGAGTGAGAGGCTGTGGTCAATCGCCAGCACCACAAAAATAAAAACTAACAGTAATAATAATATCAATAAGGATCAGCCACCATTTGAGTGTATTTTCTGTGAGTACTATCCTAGAGTGTAAATTGGTCTCTGTTGATCCAAATTTATTGTGAAACTCATCCATTAAGACAGCTTTAAAAATTCAGAAAAAATGTAGTTTTAGCCATACTAAATAAACAAGGTATAGAACTACAAAGTAGTCAATGAATAATAGAACTACTTTGTGGTCTTTAATAATTTTTTTACAATAAGATAAAAAATAACCTAAATGACATGTCAAGCAATAGCTTCATAAATATTAGTTTGGAGAAATACAAGACTTGAATGACAAATATAATCCTATAAACTTTTAGAGGAGTGAGAATTTCTTTTTTATCTCATGAAATAAATTGAGGGATGAGATATCATGAGAGATATGAAAGTGACAGAAAGTGAAAACCATGAATACAGTAGTAAAATAGAAAACAAAGTTTCTTCATAGAGTTGTGAGTAGCTTCACTAGAGTCAGAATGGATCAGGCAAAATGAAAAACAGTTGTAGCCAAGAGTGGAACTGGATGAAAGAAAATGTGTAGGTAAATGCATTAAGCTGTCACCTAAGAATTTAAGATTTTATTCACAAGCACGAGAACAAAATGGATAATGAATCAGAGAAGTACCTAAATTAGAGAAGTCACCATTTTATTTATAAATACAATTAACTTTGATTACATTGTGCCTTGTTAATACAGTTAAGCTTTATAACCTGGGTTGCTGAGCAGAGCCAGAGTAAATTGCACAGTTGGTGGAATTAACAGCACAAAATTTTATTTTCCTCAACTAGTGCCATCATCAAGGGTGTCATCAGTGCTGCTTGGCAATCCTTTACATTTCCCTAATCAGCAACTGTCTTTTTACCCTAAAGACTGAACAAAACTCACTGTGAAGCTGCTATTCTTTATGTATAAACTATGTAAAGCTCCACATCTAGTTTACAAAAATCCGTTTAGATAAAATAAAAACAGACCTTAAAATAACACATGTACTGAGCCAGGTATGTAGCTCAGTGGCACAATCGCCTGACTGGCAAATGCAAAGTCCTAGTTGGATTCCCGGTATGTGGAAAAAAAAATATACGTTTACAATACGAATTGAACAGGAGAGCATTTACGACAATCTTAATGATAATCTCAAATATATTCTTTAAAAAGAAAGTATGAATAGTTAATATATAATGTATGAGGAGAACTATTCCTTGAGTGCTTTGGTTATTTCTAGTGAAAGACCTGTTCCTACCTAGCATCATAAAAGAATAGGGGCTGGGGATATAGCTCAGCCACCCAGTGCCTGCCTGGCAAGCATGACATCCTGAGTTCCATCCAAGGTACAAACAACAACAAAAAGGACATGGAATGTACCTCAGTGGTGCAGTGTCTACCTGTCAAGCATGAGGTTGTGATCTTGATTCCTGTACAAAAAAAAAATAGGTTAAGAGAAACAGAATGATATAATCTCTATTGTGACATAATTTAAGAACAAACAGTATAGGCATTGCACTAAAACAAACTAATATAGATTATGTAATTTTGATACCAACTGAATTATGGAGGACTGCTACACTCTTTAGTGGATAGCAAATTAGAGAATTTTATTAAAGACTATAAAATTAATTAAGCACCTGCAAAGTCACAGTTTTCTCCAAACAACAAATGCTGCAATTATGTTAAAATATTTCAAATTTAAAATGTTCATTTTTTTCTTTCTCCAGGTTATTGAAAGATAAGATGATATTTCACCTACTGATTTTCTGATTGATAACTGAACAATTTATAAGGGGTAAGTAATTTCAAAGCAGAAGACATGTGCACTGTAATCATTCAGTGATAAAATATTACAATCTATAACTGCAGTGAAGAAAACTAAAATTCTATCCAGTGCATTCTTCAGAATATAATACTTTTCTTCTTCACCACTACCTCAGTCATTTAGGGTGGTTCATGTTAATGTGTGATGTGGTATGATGGAGCCACCTAATACTAGAATATCCTTTGTTCCTTCTCCATGCTATATCTGTAGCAGTCTTTCATCATAAACACAAATGTCACTATCCCTCTTCTTCTCAGGAAGAAGTGTCCTCTATCCTTTTTCATATCTCATTATAAGAACTGAGAGACAAGACCAATAGTAAGAAAAACTTCACATAAATTTGCCTGTGAAATATAAGACCAGTAAGTGACAGATGTGGCAAAATTTCCAACCTGAAGATTTCTATTATTCATTCTTTCAGTTAGGAATGTCAGGAACAATATGGGAACCAGAATAGATACTAGCCTTAGCATCTGGGATTGAATAATGGAAACATACTGACATTTTCATTTTGAACAGATAAAAAAAGCCATCCAATTAAACTTGGTGAGGAGAGATATCAATTGCCTTGGATACATACCCATAAAACAGATTGCTGGGTCATATGGTAGTTCTATGTTTAATATGTGTAGGAGCTTCCTCACTGTTTTCATAATGGATATATTAATTTGCATTGCCATGAGCAGTGTGTGAGAGTTTCCTTTTCTCCACATCTTTGCTAATATGTATCTCTTAACTTTGATAATAGTCACCCTAACAGGAGTGAGGTGATACATAGGGGTTGTGGTCTGCATTACTCTGATGATTAGTGATTATGAACTTCAAAAAAAAAAATACCTGTTAGCTAATTGTAGGTTTTCTTTAGAGAAATGTCTATGAATATCATTGACTTGTGCACAAGTAAAGTCTAATGGTGTTTTGATAGGTGGGGACAACCCTTGTCTTTATCCCTATTGAGGACTGTCTTTCTGCTGACTGCCTGGACTCCTGGAACTTGTTCCATGACCTGGGACCATCCCTGCTCAACTTTGGTCCTAGAGATAATTCCATCCATCTGGGGATCTAGATGGAACCAAAGCCACAAGTCTCCTGGTAATAAGCCTGACAACCACAGAAGACTCAGTTACTAGTAATTCTTTAGACAGTGACCCCCAACTGATCATTCCATTTTGTGATACACAGGCATAGGTATAGGATACAGAAAGTTTTATTCATATGTATGCATTATTTAAGGTGTATCTTATAATATTGAATCTATTTATACTTATCTCTATATATTTAAATTTTTTCTGGTCTAATTAATCTATATAAAATGGTAGGTGAAATATTTAATATGGGAGTATCTCCTAGAAATCATCTGTAATACAAATTTAGCTTGTGAGAAGGAACGAGTTTTAATATTGCCATTATTGTATAATTTCTTTCCCTTTGAAATGGAGATCAGTGTTAGAAATAGCTTCCCTGAATTCTAATAAAATCTCTTGAAATGGTAGATTATGAGTATGACATGACACAGCAGTGGACTTATTTAATGTCATGGTGATTTGGTTTAGTTATCTGCATATCAAAATCTCTTGACTTTTTTCTCACGTGACTGTAACACATATAGTGATATTGCGTCTTACTTAGGACAAAAGAGGAATTTGTGTGTGTGTGTGTGTGTGTGTGTGTGTGTGTGTGTGTGTGTGTTTCTTTTGCACTAAGAATCAAACTCATGACCTTGCACTTGCCAGGTAGGTGCTGCGCCACTGTGCTGGTGCTGCTGTGCCACATCCCTGGCTCAGTTTGTGTGTTTTTGTTCTTTTGCTTTTTCTTTTATTTACTTTCACTACAAACTGCTAATCAGGGCTGTCAAGGAAGATCTTTGTTGATTTATCTTCATAAGCTTGCCTTTCATTTTTTCCAGCGTGATGTCATCCAATTCTCATGCAGAAGGATCTTTGCTTGATTCACTTGCAATACTTAATAGTATCTGCAATACAAAGTTAATGAAGTATGCCTACGTATTTAAACTACTTCATGAGTATTTTACATTAATTTTATGGAAAACCCCTCTGGCTCTTCTGAGATTCATATATATATATAAATGGTTTACATTATTGTGGAGGCAGATAGGATCACAGGTTCATAGTCATCTGTCTGCAACCTGGAGTCCCTGGAAAGACAGTGCTATAGTGCCCACTGTAGTGTCAGTCCTATTTTGAGTGCTGGAGAACCAGGTGTGGCTCTAGGTGCAGATGAAATTAATTCCACTACAATAGCAGAAAATGAGGTGAGGTGTCTTAGCTCAAGCTGGGAGGAAGGGGAAAAGGGGTTGAATTTCTCCTGCTTCTGTCTTTGTTCTATTAGGCACTGTAAGAGCTGGATTATGCCACCCACAATGGAGGACAGTTTTACTCTCAGAGACACAACCACATATATATGACATTTGATTTTGGTATTGTGTGCATCCCTTAACTCGATACAAGATTACTCATCACGAAGCATATTATTAATATTGTGCTTTCCACAATGACACTGAGGAACAGCTGGTCCATATTATTTTCTTTGCCAGTTCATCTCTTTGTAACCAAAAGCATATTTTCTTTCGAGAAATGAATCAGGATGATTGGTTAGGATGAGAAAATTTGTTTGCATCTGTTGAAATGGAAAATTTACTGATACAGGAATTAAAGTTAAAGAAATTTTTTTCTCTTTCACTCATCAAAAGGTAGAAAATGATGTGTATTTTTAAAAAATCTTAATGCTGTTGTCCTTTTGATTGCACAATTTCTGTAATGGTGCTGAAATCAGGAAGGGATCTATGATGCATAGAAATATCATTTTAGTTATGATTTGGAATGTGTGCCAACAATATTGCCTATGATAAATTTGGTTCTGATTTTAGTTCATGCTGGAATAAAACAACTGGCAAAATGGCAAAATTACATAGGAATATAGCTATCATTTTTTAGGGTCAGAAAATGAAGAACATATGATTTGATTAAATTTTTCACCTCATCTCTTTATTGTCTTCTTCCTTAGTTTCCCCCCAAAATCTAGAACACGCCATCTCCAGTAACACACCTGCACAAACATACTTTTTTAAATCTATGCCATACTAACTATACTATGTATGCCTAGATCCACACACAGCCAGGAAACTCTCACTGAAATAATTTTAATGCCCTCATATTCTTACTGTTTCTCTTGTCATATGCTTTTTTACTTAACACTGGAAAGAATTTAACTTTGATTTTTCAACTTAGAAAATAATTTTCAACAAAATTTTACACTGAACAAGAGAAAAATGAACCATGGTTATCTTTTGCTTATCCTAGTAGTTGGTATTTAATTTTTGGGTAAATTTTCCACATCAATTGCTATGTTGCTAACTCATTAATAAGAAAAATAACAAACCCTAAATGAAAAATGCTTTTACTTTAAAACTATGCTCAAAGAATTTTGATAAAATATTTCTATAAGAAAAAAACAAAATAATAGATAACAACTTGCTTGTGACTGATTTTGCTCATTCTATCTCAATTTCCTCATCTATAGAATGGAAGAAATCTAAATTTTCCACAAGATATGGATATATATATATATATATATATATATATATATATATTCCAATATGTATTTTCCATTATTGCAATTTAGTATCTGTTTTGCTTTTGAAATATATTGTATTTATACATTTAATCAGAAAACTTACATCCAGTGCTTTGAACAAATACATGAAATGAAAAAAGAAGAAAAAAATAGAGAAACAGAATTCAATCATTCACAAAGTATTTTGCATGTATGTGGCCCTAGTCTACATGTTTGAACACAGGTATTGGGGAGGAGATTGCTATAAATATTAATTATTAAATGAATATTACTGTGGTTTGGGTCTATAAAGATCCCCAAAGTCTCACGTGTTTGGCATGTGATTTGATCATAGGGGTGTGATAGGGAAGATTTGTGCAGTTAGGAAGTGGGGCGTGGTCCAAAACTGTGAGTCACTGGGGAATTGCCTCGGAAAAGTTTATCTCTCTCACTTCTCTCTGCTTCCTGGCTACCATAATATGGGTAACTTTTCTCCAGCTGGCTGTTCCACTATGGAATTTCTGCATTGGAATTGGCTGACTGTGAACTGACACTTCTGAAACTGTGAAACAAAATAAACCTTTCTTCTTTCAAGTTACAGGTGGCAGGTATTGTGTCTTAGCAATGAAAAATTGTATCTTAGATATTAACAGTATATTAGAAGATGCATTTCCACTATCTGTGAAACAATTATGTGAAATTTCACAATTTTCTCATTAAAATATTAAAATGAGATTTCATGATATTAATGGTAGAAACAAAAAGCAAAACCAACTTTCCACAGGACATTAAGAAAATACAGAAGAAGAATTCATTTTATGATTTAAATACAAAGAGAGAAAAGGGCACATACTGCTATTTTTTAACTCTTACAAAGAAAGGAGATTCAGATTGTGTCTCATTACTAGCATGTTTTTTTCATTCTGTAACTAACTTTGTAACTAATGCCTAAGCAGGAAAGTCTTCTTTCTCCACCCCTTTGAAGTTTAGGGATGTAGTCTTTACTTAGCCCTATCCCATTCCTCTTAATCATCTTATGTTGACACGCAGAAAATCAAATTACTGCCTAAGGGGTTTTGGGTGAGTTTTCACATGATTGGAAAGTTTATATGGAGTCTATGTTCTCTGTGGCATTATAATATCTATTCAACGTACAAAGAAGTTTATTGTATATTAGGAAGAACTACCACTGGTGTGTCTTAGTGGAAAGGGGCTTACCTTTACTGTGATATAAGTTAGAAAGAGATAATATACATCTCTTCTCTCCACTCACCTCTGGATAGATGGTATACAGGCATTGACCAAGTCTTGAATAGTAGAATGTTTATTCCTGAAGTTTGTATCTGTTTGGAGAGTACCAAAGGGATGCACAAAGAGTTTACAAATGTTAAAGATACTAAGAATATTTATCTTTTGTGATAGGAAGTCTCTAACAAGAACTGACCATGATTGTGCTTCTTACAACCTAGACTCTCTTACCTGTATTTTCTTTTTCTTTTTATTTTATGTAATACATCCCTCAACAAAGTTGATGTTTAAAAATTAAAATACTATTCATAATGCTTTTTTAAAACTACCCAAGGAATTTAAATACATTGTAATGTGACTAATTCTAAATGACATTTTTCAAAGAGCAGCTTACTCAAAGGAGTCAGGACATTCACACAAACACTGAATCGTAAATAAAAAGTAATATTTTTCTTGCCAAAAACATTTAATGGTCATTTTTGTTGTATCTTTCTATACTTTTCATTTTAATTTTTATATAAACTTTTAGCAAAAGTGTGTGCAAATTATGAGACCTGTGTCAGGAGTAATTTATTCATGTATGTGTGTCAAGTGTTTCGTTATCATTTCTTGAAAAGATTACCATTTCTCCATTAAAATGACTTCAAATTCTGTCAAAAATAATTCCCTCTATTTGAGTGGGTCTTTGTATACTAATTAAAGTTGGTTGATAGTATTTATGTCACCTATACCGGTCAGGTTTCCTATTGCTGAGACAAAATATCCATCATCTCTGACATAAAGATAGAGAAGCTTAATTTGGGTGTTGATCTACCAGTTATTGAGATAGGTATGCTGAAATATCCAACTATAATTTTTGATTTCTTTACTTACTTTTATTTTTCTATTTTTTATTTTTGGTTTATGCAACTTTATTGAAGAAAAATAAATCAATTACTAGCATAGCTATTAATTGATCACTCATCCATTGACAACTTTCAACATTTACTCAGTGCTATATTAAACAGTGTATTGGAAGATAGATTAACTAACAACTCCAATCCTCTAACAATTTAAATGAAAATTACAAAATGTTTTGATATTCTATTTTGGAATACAAAGGGTGTTTGAGTTCCAATTTCCATTCTCTGTGGAACAAGAACAGGTCATTTCTTTATTGACATACATAAAATACATCACATTTTCTGTTCTGCTGATGCTACTATAAATTCAATACCAATTTTCCAGTCACATCAGTTAGGAACATAAAATAACATAAAATATATCACATAACCTGTAATCCCTAACAATGGAAAGTTTATCAAGAATGGGTACTGCTAGAATAATGCTGCTTCCTTCCCAAGAAAATTGAGCATCTATCTCTCCCTCTCAGATGGTTTGTTCAGCAGTTAGAGCTGTGAGGAACGGCTTAGTCTCATAAACAATTTAGAGTGGAGACACTGGCCACATAATACACATGCTCCTTTTTTTTTAATTTCATATCATGGGCAACTATTCTCTCATAGCTACTTTACAGTTTCTAAAAGCAGTTATAAAATTTCCCTGTAAAGTGAAGGCCTCAGCCATCCATTTGGGACTCCTCCTTTTGCTCTGAGAGGAGCTTTCTATCTTTCAATATTTCCTACTCTTAACCCTCTTTTGTTACTAGAACTCATTCTTCAAGTTTTAGAGAACATGAACTTAGCATATAAGACAGGTTTGAGCATATGAGATTTCCCTTATGTCATATTTGGAAGTTCTAATATCATCCCTGTAACACTTGTATCATAGGAAAAGGGCAGAATTGGAAGAGACATCTCTGAGGTACATGCACATGGCTTATTAAAGTAGAAAGATATGTCAGAAAATCTGAGACAAAGCTTTCAGCCTTCAGAGCTCAAACCCTAATTTTAAAAATTTATGATTCTCAAAAATAATTTAATTCCATCTAAACAAAATATAATTAAAGAAACAGATACTCCAGGGGTGTGCTCTGCCTAGCCACCTGGGACTGGGAGGTTCTGAAGTCCACCCAGTCAGGGTATCACAAATTGTGATGCTATAAACATGAATGCACATATCTGGGTATCACAAATTGTGATGCTATAAACATGAATGCACATATATTGCTATGGTATGGTGTTTTCAATTATTCTGGGAAAATACCCAGAAGGGAAGTAGCTAGGTCAAATGAAACCTCTAGTCCTAGTTTTCTGATGAATCTCCACACTGATTTCCATAATGGTTTTACCAGCCTACACTCCCACCAACACTGTAGAAGGAATTGAACTGAATCTTTGCTAATTTCAGTGTCATGAACATTTCCTCCATGTTTTCTTCTAGAACTCCCATAATATTACATCTTGCATTTAAATCTTTTGTCAAATTTTGGTTGGTTTTTGCAGCTGGTAAGAGATAAGGATTTAGTTCCATGCTTCTTCAGGTTATTCATTTTTTTCAGAAGCATTTATTGAAGAGACTGTCCTTCCCCAAACTCAAGTTCCTGTCACCCTTGTTAAAAACTAGCTGGCTATAGAGATGTGTGGGTTTATTTCTGGGCACTCTATTCTGTTTCATTAGTCTTTTATGACAATATTGTTGTGTACTGGATCTTACAATTTTGTAGTATTTTTTGAAATCAGATACTATAGTACTTTTTGAGTTTTTCTTTCTGTTTAAGATTACTTTGGCTGTTCAGGGTCTTTTTTGCCTCTATATGAATTTTAAGAACTTTTTCCTCCTGTGAAGAATGTCGTTGCTATTTTAACAGAGATTATATCAAATCTATAGACCTGTTTTTATGGAAGGAAGATTTTTAATAGTATTAGCTCATTCAATCAATAAACCAATAATATTTTCCCATTTTAAAAATATTCTTTTCAGTTCCTTTCCTTAATATTTCATAATTTCCACTGGAGAGATCTTTCACATACTTGGCTAAATATATTTAATGTTTATAATGTTTGTAAAAGAGATTGCTTCTTTGATTTCTTTTTTAATAGGTTATTGTTGGAATATATAAATTGTATTGATTTTTGTGTGGTTGATTTTGAATAATGCAACTTTACTGAGGCTGTTTATTAGTTCTAGTAGTTTTTTCTAGTAGAATATTTTGGGATTTTTATTATATGTCAGATGGGTTCTCTGTGAACAGGGACAATTTGATTTCCTCCTTTTCAGTTTGTATTGCCTGCATTTCTTTCTCTTTCCCAGCTCCGCTGATAGGATTTCTAGGACCACATTCAAAAAAGTGGAGAGAGTGAGCATTCTGTGTTGTTCCAGGTTTTAGAAGGAAAGTTTCAACTTTTCCCCATGAGGTATTTTGTTAACAGTAGTTTGATAATTTACAACCTTTATGGTACAGAGGTACATTTCTTTTGTACCTAATTGACTGAGAGATTTTTCTTTACCACAAGGGGATATAAAATTTTATGAAAGATTTTTTTATGCATCAACTGAAATGATCATATGGCACTGTTCCTCAATTCTTTTAATGTAATTGATGTGTTACAGTTATTGAATTTCATATATTGAAATCTCCTTGTATTTCTAGAATGAATCTCACTTGATCATGGTAGATGATCTTTTTGATATGCTGTCGAATTCAGTTTGCTAGTATTTCACTGAGAAGTTCTATATCTGTGTTCATTAGCAATATTGCATAGAGACTGTCTTTTGTTGTGGCCTTGTGTGGATTAGATATCAAAGTTACACTTAATGATAAAATATTCTAATAACGTAACTAATGCACTTCTTTTACTTCTTTTACTTTTTTGACATTGGTTTTACAAGACAGTAATGTGCTCTCACTTTTCCCCCCACTGACGTTTGTCTTTAGTTCGCCTGAGAGATAAGACACACCCTCAGCAGTAACAATGTTATTCTTTTGACAACGGTTCTTGGAGAGTTAGAGATAGTACTTGGATAAATCAGAGTCTGTGGTGTTCAACTGAACATTTCTTCAAGTAGATTATATTTTCATCCTCATGCCTCAAATTGAATAGTACTATATTCATTTCAAGGTTTATTAGCCTACGTTTTCATAATGATGCTTTTGTCATAGAGGTGCTGTTACTATTTACTTGATCTGTATTATGAACATGTGTGCTTTGGTAAACATTAAATAGATGTCTAAAAGCATATATTTTACCACTGAATAAAATCTTACATAAAACTACAGCAAAAGGAATATCCTACATTTAAAATGTCCAATGCATTTTGTTATTTGTCCAAAAGTATTGACTGGCACAGGTAAATCTAAATGGCTATAGACTTCGGAAGACTTTAGAAAGCTCACTGCATCATAAAAACACACATTTCAGTTTGCTAGTTATGTTACAATGTGATCAGTTCCTCACTTTTGTTCATGAAGTCTTACAGAAGGGCATATAAAATTACCATTTCTTTCTAACTATGTATAGCTTATTAGTGGGATAGCTATGAACTTCCTCTGTACTAGATCAAGAACAAGAGGAAAAAAGAGACTAAAGAAGGGGATGGAGGAGGAGAAAAGAAAGAGGAAGAGAATGAAAAAAAGGTGTAAAATGTGTTAATATATATGGACCAAGTCCCCAGGAGGAATGTAATCATTATATACTGTGAACATGCACCATTAAAAATTAAAAAGAAAAACAAACAGCAAGAATACAAAAAGCAGAAAGGTAGATTAGTACCCCTTGTTTTGTAATTTACATATTGACTATTGTATCCTGGTTGACTTATTCATAGCCTTCATACCAGTACTTAGACAGAATACATACCTTTTCTCAGTGACCTATTTGTTAATACTGTGGGGAAATGGTGTGAAGGCCAGTCTTTTTCTTCCCCAGAGTCTTTGGAAAGTTATGAGAGGAATACAAAGGCAACTGGTCACTGTGCCATGCGAGATGACGTATAAAAGCTCAGTGATGTGGGCTGTAAAAAAGAATCTAACATGAGTCAAATAATGTAGGAAAGATCAGTGTTTATTCAGGCCATTGAGCATAGCGTCAAGAGGGACAGCAGGCGAGTTTCCAAGAGCGGAGTCTGTCAATTCAGTCAAATGAGAGGTTGGACTTTTATAAGGAAATGAAGACATCAGAAAGGGTCAGAGCTGGCAAATGTACATATTTTAGAAAAGTATTTTCCAGAGTATCCTATTCTTCAATTTTTTAGGAACACTTGCGTTATAACTAAGTTGTATATCAAAATGACAAATTGTCAAGACCTTTAGCCTAGACCTCAAAAAAGGTTCTTCCAATTTAAATAAGGGTTTTTGTATGGTTTAACCTTTTGGGGAAAGACACAACATTAGCTTAGTGAGAAAAGATGGTTTTTGTACTTACTTTTATGTTCTTTTTAGTCTTAATTTGTGCAATATGACTGTTCAGTATGTGCTGGGCAGAAGTATATGTGCTAACAAAAAAGTTTAGGTGCTGAGAATTTTAACCCTTTTGTTGTAATGCATTGATCTTCATGGATTGGTTGAGTTAGCACCCTACAGCTATATGATCAACCAGAATTATGAATTGGAATCTCACATTAACTTGTTCCTATGAGCTTCAAAGAGTCATATGTAGTGGCAGAAGCATGGGAAGTTTAGACCTTCTGACGGCATGAAAAATGTCTTCTTTCACAGAGTAGTATCACGTCTATATGTTGGCCCTGATGGCCCTTGATTCCCTTACAACACTTCATGCTCTGTAGAATGAAAAAAGTCTTTTATTTAAAACAACATGGATAAACCTGGAGAATATTTTGTTATATAAAATAAGTCCTGCACATGAAGGCAAATACTGTATGATCTCAATACATGGAATCCAAAAATGCTGAACACATGGAAATGAACATTAGAGTGGTGGGTACCGGGAGGTGGGGTGGTGGCAGTGAATGGAAGGTGAAGAGAAGGAGGGGGCTGAAGAAATGCTGGTCACAGGACACAGAGTTTCAGTTAGATGGGCCACATAAATTCCATCTTTTGAAAAACAATTCAGCTAGTTAATATCAATGTACTATGTTCTTGAAAATTACTGAGAGCAGATTTTAAATGTTCTTTCTCATTGCAAAAGAAGAGAAGCCTGTGAGATAAAGCATGTGAATGAGCTCAACTTAGCCGTATCACAATGCATATGTGTCTCATGTGTTATACATGGTGAATAGGTAAAAATATTAGATAAAAATAAATGCTTTAAAAATTGAAATGGTAAAAGTAAAACTTTCTAAAGAAAACTGCACCATGCTAGTCCATGCTTATTGAAGAAATCGGAAACCCTTTTCCTGTTTGTGTGCATCATAGCAAGATAGGTTTTCCATAGCACAGACCTTGCCCTGGCTGCCTGCAGGTCCATTTGTGACTACACACATGTGAAAGTGCTGCAGAATATGAAGACCAACAGGCTGTGATGCTTGGGAAACTGAGGAAGCAAAGGTTTAGGGATTTCACTGGTAATGATTTTGGAGGCTGTAACTCCAGGCTTGTTTTGTTCATAAATATGACTTAAATCCAGTGTCTCCTCAAAATCTCTCCACTTTTCTATATCTATGGTTTTTAAAAACTTTTTTCCAAAGATAATGTAATTTAGTGTTACTTGAAAAATGGAAATGTTTTCTATTTTTAGAACTACCACCCTATTTATTGGGGAAAAGATCTGCCAAGAATTATTTTTATTCATTCCTAATACTGCCTTTATTATGCAGTGCTACCATGCAAGCACTGAATAGGTCTGTTTGAGCCAACAGAGATGAATGCTGTTACCTAAAATCAGATTCTTTTCTACTGTAGCAGGGAAAGGGGGTCCGCCTAGTACATTACAAGCAGATCTTTGTAATCCAGAGTTATCAAAAAATAAAACAGAGCAAAATGACCTGCTTCACAGGCACAATCTGAGATTCACAGCATGATCTCTAGGCACAAGCTTAATTTTCTGTGTCTTAATTACTCTTGTGGCTATTGCTCTCAGGGAGATGAAGTGCAGAGATTTTTTATAAGCTAGAAATAGAATTAATGGGGTTTTAATTAAGTGGAGCAAAATGTAAGCATTACCTTCATTGACACAAAGTTTAATTCAAAATCACATGTAATTGTTGTGAAGAGGGAGAACTACTTTTGTCACCATATGGGTTATGGTCATGGAGGAGGTCTGTCTTCTGCCAAAGGTCTAGGTAGCAGTATTTCGCAGTATCTTCCATAGGCCTGTAACTGGCTATGTAGGAAAAACAAGTCTTTCATTCCAAGGAAGACAAAGAAGTCAGAAAATGGACTTCTCTGCAGGTTCGAAGGAACAAAGGGGACAAAAGTCCTTTTGTAGATAAGTTCTACTCCATCACTTATGTTGCTTCATTGGATAGGACTTGATACAGACAGTAAATGACTTGGGGAGACTTAATGAGTCTTGCAGATTCTGTAATCTTATTGCTGAGAATTATTTTCTTCTAATCAGGAATAGGGGAGTTGATTGTTTCCCATCCTTGAAATTAATTTGGAAAATAAATGTTAGGGCAGTTAGTTAAAAGTGGGAAAGGTCCACCCAAATGGGAAGTGTCTTGGCTGCTTTTCTCTCATTGCTGAGACAAAATATCTGATGCATACCTGATGCCCAAATTAAGGAAAGAAAGACTTATTTAGCTCACACTTTGAAAAGGTTTCAGTTCATAATCAGCTGGTTCCAAGACAGGGGACAACAGTTCTTGGTGGTGGAAGACAGCAAAAGCAACGAGAGCAAAAAGAGGGAGGAGAAAGCCTCTTCTCCTTTTTTATATTGTAAGCAGGCTGCCACCCCCTAGGGTGGGTGTAGTATAACACCACCTCTATGCCCTCCTCTAGCACAAGATGAAGATGTTTACAAAGCAAGGATCCTGGTGCCCTGCTGAGTTAAGCTGGAAGTGCTGCAACTCTGTTTCCTGAGTTGAGGGTGTGAAAATGAGAGGTTCAGGTTAAACAAGTTGTCTTCAAAAAGCCCACTCTCATGACCACAGGAGATTTTGGGGTGGCATCCAGACATAAACCATCACAGGAAATTAAATGGAATCCCTCATTGAAAATCTGCTTAGAGATGATGCAAATTTAAGTAGAGTCAAGGAAAGAGAATGAAGAGAAATGAGAGGAAGGATTCATGGCTTGTGCTGTAGTGACTGTAGAACCAAGGATATAAGAGAATTCCTGGGCAATAGATGTCATAAAAAACAACTGAGGTGAATCATACTGCTAGTGTTGCAATGCAGAGAGCTTCTTTATGGGCAAACAGTTCCAAGAACTCAGAGATTGTACAAGTACAGAGAGAAGAAGCCGGTGGATCTGGACGATTCGTATCAGCAGAATAGGACCTGATAGGACCTTCCAGAGAAGCCAATTGTGCATCACTTATAAGACAGTGTTTGAAACCTGGCAGCAGACAGAGCATTGTCTAAGAGACAATATACTCTATAAAGTAGTGGTCTGCAAATAAGTATAGCTGTTTTCCCTTTTTTTTTTTAACCTTTGCTCTTCTTGCCCACATGTGCCTCAAGAGAACCAAAGTGTTGGTCGTGCAGACACATCTGAAGTGCATGGACACCTGTAATCCCAGCACTTAGGAGGCTGAGGCAGGAGGATTGCCATAAGTTTGAGCCATCCTACACTACATAGTGAGACCCTGTCTCAAAAAAAAGTAAAGTTGATGAGAAAATGTTTCCATTAAAAAAGGCAGATGACTACAGTAGAGCTTTTTTTTTTTTTTTTTTTTTTTTGCTTCTATTTTGTCTAGGTCTCCTTGTCAATACTTCCATCATGGTGCAGTGCTGACATCAGCAGTACCAGTTTGTTTTTCTTTGTCATATATGAGTCCAGTGCAAATCTTTCTGAAATCCACAGATTGTGCTGTATGATTTTCTGTTTTTAAATTGCAACATTTCATTTCAAATTTCTGCTTTGTTGCTGTGTGCAGTTTCTGCACTGGTCAACTTGTGTTCTGTTAGCAAATGTAGCATCAGTTGGAAATGGGGAAACCAATTGTTGAATGTCACAGTCCCATTAGTTTGGATACTGGGAGCAACAAGTCTGTTCACAGCATCATTTGGTTTATTACAACACAGGTTAGGACGTGATGGCTGAATTCTAGGATGCATTTCTAAATCAAAAGAATAATAAGTCTTCACATCTACAAGGGAATAAATTTTTATGCCATATTTTTACCCATGACTTTTCCATAAGTCTTTTGCATTCATGCAATCACCATGACAAATTCCTGCTAAGAACAGCAGACGTATGAATGCTTTTAGTTCAGTTAGTGAGGTGTCACAATAAATACATTTTTAATGTGGATATTGGTGTATTTGGAATGTTTTAGTTGCATTTCAGTCTTTGTATGTTTCACAGAATCTTGTAGCATTTCATCTGCTATAGTTTCCAGCACTGAATGACAGTACTGGCATTCTGTCTGATATGTTTCACTCCTGCCAAGACTCTCTCTGTATTTTTGGAACTATTTCTAACATTTTGGATCATTCCATTTGGTTGCATGACTATTTTTGCAATATTTCAACTAATCAAATATATACTCACATTGCTGTTTTGTTTGTCATCTGAATCAACGAGGTCTACTTTCCCTGTGTCTATGTCAGTGGCTTCTTCCTCTTCACTGTTACGGTGACTCACAAGACCAATATCAAAGGCATCATCATCATCATCATCATCATCATCATCCACCCATGCTATTCTTTTATTATCTAAACATCTATTTTGCCATAATGGGTCATCTTCATCCCTCACACATGAGAAATCTGAAAATTCACTTTTGATCTGCAAAACTTGCAAATCTAGTTTTGCACGTGCCATTGTACTGAATTGGGCACCTTCTACAAAAAAAAAAAAAAAAGAAAACTTTCTTTAAAACTAATCTTAAAGTGGTGTGGGAAGTGTTACATCCTTTGTGATGCTCATATAAATATACACCAAACCTGGTAGATGGAGCATCATGTTGGTTACAATCCTGGTTTGACAATTTTGTACATGTGAACAATATTTGTGTTTCTTGTATCAAGTGGGTAAACATAAATATTGCCTTCTGTATTCCTCAGGCAAATGTACTGATATTCACAGACAGGTGCTATTATGCTAACGTCAAAATTTACAGCAGAAAAGTAAGGGATGTATTTATGGAACCCACTGTTATGTTCAATGCTCATTGAGAAGTAAAGAAATTATATGTCTTCCTGAAAAGGCTCAGGACCTGGAGAAAATGACTGAGATTAACACATGAAGGAAAGAAGGAATGTAAATGTCTGTGAGTGATGGATCTACTAAGAAATGGATGGATAGGGACAAACTGACCATCTAATATCAATCAGAAAATTAAAGGAAGTTCACCCATAGTGTTACTATATAGTTCATTGGAAGTAAAAGAGAAAATTAAGGCTCCTCCCTATACTACTGGTGGTAAAACACCATAAAATAATACACATAAAGTTCTGATAACTAAGATAGTTATTATGGAGGTCAGGATCTGCATAATGTAGGCCACCATTCCTGAACAAATAATGCACCAAAGGTGGAGCCCATGTGATATGCTAATAGTACTCTAATTAAAGTCACAGTCATATCATAGTTAGAAAGCACAGAATGATGCACTGGTCTGTTTTTCCCTTAACATTTAATCATGAAACTGTTGCAACTGTTAATCTTGAAATTTGGAGTTATCACAAGGGAAATGGCAATTTCTGTACGCAACTTTTGTTTAATTTTAGGATATTTCTCATTTTTATATTATTGTCCTTAAGTTTTAGCATTTAAAATTTCCTTGAAGTTTTATGCAAAACCAACTGCAGTCTATCATTCAAACTGCCCAGTTTGTGGGAGTTATAGATCTAAAAAGTGAAAAGTATTTATTTGTATATATTTTGTAAATGGATAATGCTTAGAGCACTTTTAAACTGCTCTCTTTACTTTGAACTACATTTTTCTTGTTTTTCTGGAAATTTTTTTAATCATACTTTAATATAAAGAGACCACATGAATTTTCCTGTCAGGATCCTTTGTATAATTTTTATTAAGCACATATTTAACTGAATCCCTGAAGTGCATTTTTACCATCTATCTTTTCATATTGATGGATCTATGTAATAATTCAAGTCCTGAATTTGTTCCACTGCCAAGTGAAGACTTTTTTTAAACAATTATTTTTATGACAAACTCCAAAATATCTTGCTGAGGAAGTGACAACAAAACTTCAAAGAATAAAGATGTATATAAATCAGTGCAGTTGATCATTTTTACTTCTGGCATTCATATTTTGCCTTCTTATGTCTTCTTAATTGAGATTCAGTATGGATAATAAGCACAGTCTTAACTTTCGCTTCTATTGTTATCTCTCTCTTTTTTTTTAATGGGAATCAAATCAGGACCTTGTACTTGCCAGGCAGGTGCAGTGCTGCTGAACGGCATCCCAGGCCCTTGTTATCGCCTCTTACAGGGGACCTGTATCGGAAATATAAACATGTAGATGGTTGGCATTGAGATAAAAAGGAAGTGTTAATACTTTCTTTTCAGAAAATGGCAAATATAAAGATTTCAAATATAACATGTTAAAGTTTCAGATCTACTATAATTTTTTTTCATTTTTCCATAGTACGGAATTTCTCACACCACTCTTAGAAAATTCATTAGAATGTAGATAATGTAAGTAGAATTAATTAATTTTTTACCTTACATTCTGAGATGACACTCTCCCATTTCAGGGGATTAATTTTTTTTCTATAGAAAATACATATTTATTTACTAATAAGTTTTAGCTAAACATATCTTTGCCATTAAGTATTCTTTTCTAAACTAGGATTTAATTTTTCAATTTTGGACTTTTTCATTATTTACTTAGTTGCATTTATATTTTTATTATAAGCATTGTGTTTCAGAATTTCCTTGGCTCTGGAAGAACCAAAATATTATTGAAGGTGTATTATCCTTTAAATTATAGTCTAATGATAAGTGAAAATAGCATATGCAATTACTTAACAATGAGATCAATATTGCAGCAAAATTAAATAGTAAATTTTGTAGAATAACAATAAAATATTATTTTTATGTGGAGATGCTGGGGAATTATCTCAATAAAATATAAGTGCTTATTGTGTAAAGAAAGTATTTGGAATATTCTAGAGAAAAAAGACTGCATAAATAATGTCCAAAGACAATTAGTTTAACTACATTGGTTTGGACAGGCCCAACATCTTACTTTCTCAAATTGAAAATTTTGGAGTAAATCCTAATTTATGCTGGTGAGGAGATGACATAAGGTATATATAGCTGGCAGATGAGTGCATGTATATTTAAAGCTAGCCTGCTACCCCTCATGTCCTAGATGCTACACATATTTTATCTCATTTATTCTTCACTGTGGAAATAATTCTATATTGGGTATATCTGATGTTTAATTTTGTGTGAAGTTGAATTTTGTGTTGAAGTTGAATGAGCTAAAGGATGCCCAGAGAGCAGTCAAAAATTATTTTGAGACCAATCTCTGAGAGTGATTCTAAGGATATTTCTGTGAAGGTCTCTGATATAGTATTAGGATATAATTTCTATAGATAAATTGTTATATTAATAAAAATTTACTAACATCAAGTGAATAGAAATTATTATTAAGCAGCATGTGGTGTTGCATACCTGTAATCACAGCACTTGGGAGGCTAAGGCAAGAGGATTGCCATGAGTTTGAGGCCAGCCTTGGCTACATAAGCGAGTTCAAGGGCAGCCTGCACTACATAGTGGGACCCTGTCTCAAACAACAGCAACAGCAACAACAACAATGAAACTAGTATTAAATCCAGTTGAAAAAATTAACAAATATTGATTAATGGGAACAATTCAAGCATTTGTTAACTCATATCCATACTATTTACACCATGTTAAGGGAAAATAATTTATATAGATAAAATAATAACTTTTATGTTATATTAAAGATGTGGAATTTGTCATAAAGTAAGTAGAAACCTAATATATGCATGATTAGATCTGATATTTAGAAATTTAAGTCCACTAGCCAGGCCAGTGGATAATAGTGGTCAATCTAGCGAATAAGATAAAAACAATAATTCTAAGTAGGGTGGTGCCTGTGATTCTCTTGGTGAGGAATACAAAGAGAGACACCAGGAGGTAAATTCAGAAGAAAGGGAGACTTAGGACATAGTGAACAGCATGTGCCAGTTCTTTTATATGCATCTGTAGGTTACCTCACTTGAATCATTATCATGGAATGTATTTTTCTAGCCAAAATTTCCAATTTCATTTAATGAATTTAGCCTACTTCACAATTCATAAAATTTGTGGTAGTAATTTTACTTGTATAGTGTTATTGCCATCCCTACTTGTGGATATGTAAGAAAATGAGTTTAAGTTTGACTCTGGCTTTGTCATAGCCATGGTTTATCAAATCCTTATCTTCAAAATAAATGTGCAGAAAAGTGGTGAAACTATTTGTGTGGCTTGGAAGTTTGGTGTGTCTTTCTATCTTTCATTTATGTTTTAAAACTGGCAGTTAAAAAGTAAAATAAAATTGGCAGTTAAAAGTACACGTATTTGTCAGGTACTACATTGTATTTTGTGGTGTATTTACGTTATACAATGACTACATGTAGTTAATTAATGTATGGATTACTATATGGCTTATATTTGCCTCTGTTTTTTTAAAAAAATGACAGACTTGAAAACATCCAGAAGCTTTGAAGAACCTCAACCCAGAATATCTGAGCCCAGGAGACCCTATACTTCATTCAGAAAACTATGTTCCATCAGCACTAACTGACTATTTCATAGAGAGGAGGCCAAGCTACAGGTACCCTCTACTACCCTCGCCTCTTCTTTCTTGTTTCTTAGCATTTCTGTTGGAATGCTGATGGGTTTGTATTTCCATAACGCTGTATCAATTCCCAGTATCCCATGGTCAGAACCAAAATACACTGTGTAGAGTACACTGGACCCCACATTCACCAAAGTCAGCCTTGCTTTATGGAAGGATAGACTGTGAGAGATGGAGTCAATGTAATTTTAGAGCTCTGGACATATCTCAATTTCCTTTCAGGAAAACACAGGTAAGGTGTAGAACATATCAAGGAAGGGAGTAGACATGTTCAATGAGAACTGATCATGTAGGCTAGCAAACTTGAGATGTGCAGATTGAGGGCATCTAGAGTGTGTCCACACGCTGCCCATGATTTAGAGAGAAGGCTTACTGTGGCTGAGATATTCACAATGCCCCCATACACCCATGCACCAAAACCTCTGGAGGGAATTCAGCCTGTGGGTTTTAAAAATGTACATCACATTATTGTTACCTAATGTCACCACACTGTGCAGTAGCACACGTGAATTTCTGGATGCTCTTTAACTGCAACTCTGTTCCCATTGATCTATCTTTCCCTGTCTCTTCCTACTTCCCATTGTTCTCTGCACACATACTCTTCATGCATTCTACTGGCCATCTTTTACTCTCAACTTCCTGAGATCTGTTTCGTCAGATTCAGAGATTGAGAAATCTTTTCTGTGAGACAAAAATATTTTGCTCAGGAGACACTGTATATTTGGTTGACCACATACTATAAAATGAAGGATTTCCCACAGACCATGATTTTCATAAAATACACACACACACACACACACACACACACTTCTTAACAGTGTTCAAGTACATAAATGTCATTTTATAGTGAAGTATAATTAAATTTGGAGACTTCAGAACCTAGTAAATTTAATAACAGTAATTTACAAAGTATATGGGAATGGGAATGATAGGGAAGATAAACCCCAATTAAAATTTTTCAATTATACTTGTAGGGATATTACTGCTTGCATTATTTTGTGGACTCACTTTTCAGCTGGATACAGTTTAGTTTATTAGATATACTGTGTGATTGAAAATTTGGGTGAATATTTAAATATTTAAAAATTGTTACATGGAAATGCACATTGCCATCAGTTCCCATCAGAACACATCTTCTCACTTTGAACTCACTTATCTCATCATTCTTGCCACTTTCTGAAGAAGCTGTTTTGCAGGTCTTTCCTGAGTGTCTTTAGCTCCCTTGTCCTGGCTATCTCGAGGTCACCATTCATGGTGACTCTGACTTTGGAGAAGAGCCAGAGGTTGACAGTGCCAGATCCAGAGAAGACAGTGGATGAAGCCACATGTAACACTTTTACAACCCTTCATCTCCATTGTATGGCACTAGGCATCAGCTTCCAGCGTTTGATCACACCTCATAAAGACACTCAGGGAAGAGGACATCCAGAACTGTTTCAGAAGGGGACAAGAAGCACAGGATAAGCAAGGGGGATGACTGGCTAAGTATCCTTTCTGTAATAAGTTATTTTTGAATTTGAACTATTGCCATACAAATTGATCACTCCTGTATACCCATTAGCCTTCCCTGGTGATCCCTCTCTTCTTCCCACTGCACTGGGATGGGCACAGGAGCTCCTCTGTTCTTTCTGTCACTCCTCTAGAAGCTGAAGGAAAGTGTGGTTGATCTTCCTACTTCATTCCTAGCAAAATTATTTTGGGTCTCTGGACTTTGTCATCAACCATAAAGCTGAAACTATTGAATCCTTTATTACAATGCTGTGGGGATAAGAGAAAAATCTAAATAGCTTATGAAACATAAATAGCTTATGAAAAATAGCACATAATTCAGTAAAAAAAATCAATTTCTATACTTAGATTGTAAAAAATCACAATTTCATTACCTCAAGTAAAACTTATTTTTCTCATCTTTTGAAAGTTTCACCTATAGTTTCAGTATTTATTTTGAAGTAAGTTAATCTTTTGTACTTTTCCAAATATGCCAAATAGGATAATTTAAGCCTGTATTGATGGAGTATATTTCTCTTTACAAATTACATAGTTTAATTTAATATATTTTTAGGTAAATCATAATGTTTCTTTTTTCTCTCAAGTAACCATTCTCTTAACAATTTTCTAAGTTAGAGCTATACATCAAGGAAACGTTTTCTTTTCCTTTGAGTTATGCTAAACTTGCCAGTCTGCTTGCTTTGCCACAAGTTTGCCCTCCCCAACTGGTGTGTGTTCGATGAGATTTGATGAGCCTTGTAAGCAAACAGATGCAAAATGCTCATAGAGAATCACTCACTTTGTTTAACTTGATCTCTAGTTCATCGCTTTTTGAGTGTTTCATTTTTAAAAGTCTAACTAATACTCCATTGGATATATGGCATTTTCTTTATCCATTCATCTGTTAATGGATGCCATAAGTTGGCCATTGTAAATAATGCTACAATAAACATGAATTGCAGGTATCTCTACAGTACACAGACTTTCCTTCAGGCGTATAGTGAGGAGTGGTACAGCTGGACCGTGCAATAGTTCTGTGTTCAGTTTTTTGAGGGACATATGTATTGCTTTTCATAATGACTGTATTAATTTACATCCCTGTTAACAGTGCATAATTGTTTTTGTTTCTCACAAACCTGCAGAATTCATTCTATTTTGTATTCTTGATGATAACCATTTATGGGGATGCGATGGAATCTCAATAAAACTTTGATTATAAGCAAGAGAGTTTTAGCAAACTGAAAAGAAAAATAGAAATCTCAGTGTAAGTAAGAGGTGGTTGAACCAGGAATTTAAAGAATGCAAAGCCAGGCATGGTGGCACACGCCTTTAATCCCAGCACTTGGGAGGCTGAGGTAGGTGGAGCGTTGTGAGATCGAGGCCGGCTTGGACTACAACGTGAGCACAAGGCCGACCTGAGCTACATAGTGTGACTCTGCCTCAAAAAACTAGGGCTGGGAGTTTGGCTCAGTGGCTTAAGTGCCTGTCTGACAGACGCAAGGTTGGGAGTTCAATCCCTGGTGCCGCAAAAAAAAAAAAAAAAAAAAAAAAAAAAAAAAAAAAAAAAAAAAAAAAAAAAAAAAAAAAAAAAAAAAAAAAAAAAAAAAAAAAAAAAAAAAATGCAAAAGACCAATACATTTATAAAGACATGATTCTATTCACTGGTAGCTAGAACTGGTGGGAATATAGATTACTGCAGACCTTTAAGAAAGCAATCAAGTGGCACTTGATGAAATCCATTATTTATATACCCTATGAACCATGTCTTAGATGTACAGTTCAAAATCATTCTTATACAGGTCTATGGGAAAACCTGCACATGTTGGTTGACTGTGGTATCAGCAAGTGAGAGCTTCTCTAACCATCCATAAATTTGGAGTTAATGGGTGGATACGATGGGTGTACACTGTGAAATATGACTCAGAAATTCCACAGAAGAGACCAGATGAATGTACATGTTGAAAAAAAAATGCCTAGTTAAAAAATTTGAAAAGAAATAACTCTATAGCACAATATTATTTTGGTAGGCTAAAAAACATTAAGAAAAATTAATTTTTAAGATTACATGAAAGCATACATAAGAAACACATTAGAATAGTTTACTCTTTTATGGGAAAAAGGAATGAGTGTGTAAAATATTCTGAATAACTGAGTCAAGAATTTGGTGGTGATCATTTGCCGTGAATGTATAGTAAGTGTATAATTAACTTACTAACTTTCAGGGTAGTGGTGAGGAGTCTGGGACAGAGAAAAAGTGGCAATGAATGAGAATCATTTAAAATTTAAAATTTAAAATTTGGTGGTTCCCATTTTCAAGAGTGTTGCAGTTTGACATCGTCCAGAGTAGCACAGCACTTAAAAGTGACCCTTCCTCAGAATGTTTTAAAGCATTTCTTTCTTTCTTTCTTTCTTTTTCTTTCTTTCTTTCTTTCTTTCAATGTAGCACTGGGGCTTGAACTCACAACTTCACGCCTGCCAGACAGATGCTTAAGCCACTGAGACAAACTCCTGGCCCTAGTGTTTTGAGGCAGGGTCACACTATGTAGCTCAGGCCCACCTTGCACTTGCCTTGTAGCCCAAGATCGCCTCAAACACTCAACACTTCTACCTCAGCCTCCCGAGTGCTGGGATTAAAAGCGTGCACCACCACACCCAGTTTTTAAAATATTTCTGATGTATCTACATTTTGCATTCTAAACACAAGAAACTTTTAGATGTAATGATATGCTAAAATATTTTTAGAATAATTTAAATTTCATTGAGGCGTAGTTAAACCACAGTTCTCCAACTGGAAGGGAGAGGGGCAAAGTGGAGCTGAATCCATGTTTTGTTCATCCTTGTCTTGTATTTTAAATAATGGATGACACTCAATAATTGCAAAATTTCTCATAAATGTGGCTTAATCTTTGAAAAATTGTATGTTCTGGCAACATTGGTCCTCTAGTTTGATCTGACAGGAGCTTCTGTCTGGGGTTGGGCCACACACTCTCCAGGTCAGCACATTCTGGCTTGCTGTGATGTATGTGGTGTCAGTGTTCATTCTGCTACTACTGGTACTTGGATCAGTGGGTCCTTAAAAATGTACTTGTGGTGAAAGATGTCCTGTGGTTCAACACAGAAGATTCTCTTCCATGATGCCCATGGGTACCTGAAATTGATCTGCACACTGGAGCTGGAGTAGCTTGGGGGAGTGTTTGTTTAGCATGGAGAAGGCCTTGCATTTGACTACAAGTACTGAAAAAAAATTACCTGCACATAATTTCTTTTTATCTTCCCACAGGTCTTTGATTTCTTGCACAAGACATGGAAGTCTTGAGGATGGGACAGACTAGAAGATGAAAGATATATGAAAAGGAATTGTTTCAAGAACTGGGATACTAAAAGTTACTTATTATTGTTCATATCCATGATAATATATAACAGAGTATATTATATGATTAGATTATTTTTGCTATGATTCTGAATATACCAGGTGATATTTTTATTACTTTTCTTTGACAGCTACAATCTGTATATATTGTTGGGGAAGAGTATGATTTTAGATGATTTTTAAGTACTATTTGCCACCAAGTTATATCCTATCATATTAAACTATTTCTGCATTGTCTTTATTCAGACTGTCTTCTTGTTAGATACATTGAGAGCTCTTCAGTTCCCCTGGCTAACCTCATATAAATACAACCAATAATGTCTGTAAGAAGGGTGTCTAGAAACACTATAGACATATTACTATTTTGATAACATTTCTCTCCCTTAACTCTAGACTAATAGTGTATCAGTTCTTCCCAAAAATGTGATGGCAACATAATCTACTTTTTTGACTAATTTGATTCACTTAGATTAATGCAGGACAAATGCAGCAGTTGAATTTTACATATGGAGACTAAGTGTGGGTCTGCTTTTGCTGACAATGGTGGAGGTTGCCCTTAATTTCACATTCATGACATTATCAGTTCATCTATTCAGAGCCATTATGTATTCAGTGTTTGCTGTGTAGCCACTTTTCAGTTGGTTTATGTGCGTTGTATCATATGATTTTCTGCAAGGTAAGTGTTGTTATTAGCCTAAAAGAAATTAGTAGAGAGCTTGAGAAGAAGTTATTGATTAAAATCATTTTCAGAGAACCGAGACTCCCCCCAAGATGGTGGAACTGTAAACAGCAAGGTAAACAGCCTCTCTAAAAGATACCGTCCAGATGCTGGAATATAGCAACATGGGGAGGATAAAAAGGAAGGAGCCAGGTCCTGCGGACCCAAGAAGAATCTAAAGCAAGAATTGAAGCCCACAGAAAGAGTGAAAAGAGGCACTTAGACAGGGAGAGCAGTGGCTGGTGGCGCCTCTACCTGGAGCCTGACCCTCTCTGTGAAAGGTGTTCCTGGAACCTGGGGACATACAGTCAGAGAGCTGAGACTGCAGCAGCTGTGAACCTGAAGCCATCAGCCCAGCAAGATGATGTCAGAGGAGAGTGACATGAACAGGGGGAGCCGACCTGCAGAACTGTGAGTGGAGGTTCTCACCCTCCTGTGTGAGGGACAGATAGGTGGGGAGACATCTTGGAGTAGGGCTGGGAACTCCTGGCTGGGCGTGGACCCGTGGAAGTCACTCAGGCTGAGCCCTGTCCTTGCGCACATTTTGGGGGCCACCTCGGAGGGTCCCTGCTGGTGACTGGCTTGGTCTGAAGACGGCGGCTCCACGTGTGCTCCAGGGGTGCTGTGGAAAGTCAGTGGATGACCGGTTCACCAGCCCAGGTTCGCAGGCGTGGACAGCCGCTACGCACACCACACCAACCATTATGGAGCCAAGGCAGGCTGAGGAAAGGCAGTGGATAGCGCTGTAACAGTGCCTCCAGTGGCAACCATCAGATATCCATAGTCGGCCCTGGCTGAAGGAACTAGTCTCACTTGGGAGAGGTTATGGCCAACGCAGGGAACACCTGGGTCCCCAGTACCAATTTGCCCAGGGGAACAAAGGAAAATGCCAAGACGAAAATGTCTCTGGCCTCCAGTTCAAGCAGAGCAAATCCAGGAGATGCAAATGCAGAGGAGAGTGGGAGTCCCACAACTAAAGTTTCTAAGGTGATGGAAACGGAAGTAAAAAAACAACTTCAAGAGGCTATAAAAGAGATTAGAGAAGAAATGCTGACTGAACTAAAGGAAGAAATGAAAAACATAATAAAAGATCTGCTAGGCAACCCTAAAGGAGACATAGATGAAAAAATGGAGCATAGGAAAATGAAGGAAACCTGGAATGAACAATACAAAAAAGATTTAGAATACATGAAACAGATTGAAAAAGATTACCAGGAATTCAAAAAATCCAATGAAAGTTGGCAAAACCACCTGAAGGAAACTAAAGATAGACTTTTAAACCTTGAAGACAGGTTTACAGCTTATGATTGAGAAGGGAAAGATCTCTTAAAAATAACAAGAAACCTGGAAGTAACAATACAACAGCTACAAGACAACCCAAAGAAACACAACTTAAGAATTAAGCTGAATTGAGTGAAAAAGCAGGGGTAAATACAAATCAAATTAAAAGCCTATTTACAGAAATAATTTCAGAAAACTTTCCAAACATGGGAACAGGAAGAGACTTTCAGATAAGTGAACACATAGAACTCCAGCTAAACATAACCAAAATATACCTACACCCAGACATATAATAATCAAGATCCCAGAAATTCAACACAAAGACAGAATATTAAGAGATATTAGACAAAAAAAACAAAAAAACAAAAAAACAGATCCCCTACAAAGGAAAACTCATCAGAATCATGACAGACTTCTCAACACAAACCTTCAGGTCAAGAAGAGCTTGGAGTGAAGTATTTCAAGCCCTGAAAGAAAACAACTTCCAACCCAGATTGATGTACCCTGCAAAACTATCTTTCAAAATCAATGGAGAAAAAAGATACTTCCATGACAAAGAACAACTAAAGAAATTTATGACAACCAAGCCAACCCTACAAAGAATACTGAAGGACATTTTAGAGAGAGATAAAAAGTCCACAGCTCCAGAAACAGTGGCAGAGGGTTAACACCGAGTGGGGCAGACAATTAAATAACCCATCATCGGAATTTGAGTCCAGTAATGTCTTCAATGGGCTATATAGTTAGATCTTATTCTATCTCGACCCGTCTAATTTTATTATATATGATGACATAGACAGCTATTCCAAAGATAACAAAATATATTAAGATAACCTTTATTGATATTTAATCACCTTGTTTTGAAACCCTGTATTGCTTTCATTGTTCTGTTTTGAGTGATTTTAATCTATTTTGGTTTGTTTGATTGTATTATGACAGATGATATGGGCAACTGCTTAGAAGATAATATGAGGCATCATAGAAATCAATGTTGTATTACTATGTATTTCTTCCATTGTTTTATTTGTTATTGGTTTTATTCAGTACTATATTGTTTGATTATATTAGGCCTGATGGTATGGGCAGTTATTTTGAACATAACAAGAGGTATTATAAGGGGAAAGGGGGAAGGAAGGAAGGGAAAAGGAAAAAGACACAGATTTATATGTGGGTATACATAAGATGGTCAAAATGACTATACTACTAAATGCATTAACTATTGAAAGAGAACAGTTGATACTCATATGATTGGATCAATTTTACATGTCTATATTTGTCAATCTGAGCAACCCCTTTGAAGGTAACGGTATACAGTGTTACAACCACTGTCAAACTCTAACCACCTCATTTTGTAAACTTATAATGTTACAGTATCGCATTTGTTGTTGTTGTTTGTTGGTCCTTTTAGCTTTTTCTTTCTCTTTTCTGTGACCATTATTTTAATTTTTACTGGCTTTATTCTGAACTAGTTTGTTTGATCATATTAGGCCTGATGGTATGGGCAGTTATTTTAAAGACAGCAAGAGGTATTCCAAGGGGAAAGGAGGAAAGAAGGAAGGGGAAAGGAAAAAG
>RJWM01023507.1:0-32715 GCA_004363535.1 Dasyprocta punctata
CTGTATACACACAGACCAAGCAGGCAAGTGGTGGTGAGCTGGGAACGCTCCAAGCTGCAAAGTGGATCTGGCCTGGGACTTAGCAATAGCTTCAGACCCTTGGGTTATTTAGTCACACACTGGAAACTGAGAGCTGACTGTATGGTTCGTGCCAGCATTTTAAATATAGCTATCTCACTGGGAGTGGTGGGACACATCTGTGATCCCAGCACTCTGAGGAGGCTGAGACAGAAAGATCACAAGTTTGAGCCCAGCCTGAGCAACTTAGTGACTTTAGTGACTCAAAGTTTAAAAAAAATAAAGGACTGGGGATGTAGCTCAGTGCAAAGGCCCTGGGTTCAATCCCCAGTAACAAATAGATAAATAAATAAGTAAAATACATAATCTCTCAAACATTCATGCTAATGAAGGGGAGATACAGTTAACAAATGAAAGACCCGATCACCAAATCACGTAGACCTTCAGCCAGAACTGTGATCACTTTGGGTTGCAGTTTGAGTTCTCAAGTCTGTCAACCCAGACACCAGAGTAATACATATTAGGCTTTTTAAGAATCAAAAATGTAGTTATAGAAAACTGAAAGGGTGCTGGTATTGTAGATGGCTGCTTTAGGACTGTGAAGACTTTCTGGCTGTGCTTGGGAACATTTTAGTTTCTAGAGCATGTCTTGGCATGTGCCCTGCAAGGTTCAGGCCCTGTCCTCGGATGCACGGGACTCACCACGTGGCCCTAACTCCTCCCACCAGGGTCTCTTGCTGGGATTGGATTTGCAGGAAACTATCTGAAGAGATTTCTCCCTGCACAAATGTGTTCTAAGATTGTCACCTCCTGTCTTCTAGTTCTAAAGTCAGAAGTGTTCTTTAAGGAAAGTGTTCCTGAATTTCCATCGCTTTCAGTTACCTTTTCTTTTAGCAATGTTAGACACCAGTTCCCCCCAGGACCACTTTGGAAATGTGACAAAGGAAACCCTGGGGAAGGAGGGAACACCGCATGTCAAAGGGCACTAAGCACAGTGCTTTTCTTATTTTCCGTTCTTAAAGCCTGCAGCTTTAATGCTCTCTGATGGCTTTCAGTGTCGGTGATAATGATGAAGTTAGTTTTCTACATAGGAGATACCCTAGAATGCTTGTCCCCACACCTTCCTGGGAAGCTTCATGCATTCTCTGGCTGCAAATCATGATTGTTCCCGTGACTTCAGCACAAGAAATGTTCCCCTGAAAAGTTGCACACAGCAGTTATTTTGGGTGCTTGTGACAGTTCCCTTATTCTTTGAAATTTCATGAAGTTGGGGATCATTTAGTTTGCCACAGTCTTCTATTATAATGAAACACTGTTACAATCAAGAGGCTGCAGTGTATCACAAAAACTGCAGGTTAAGTCATCAGCCTAAGCAAGAGTAAACTGGATTGCAAGTATGCAAAATTAATATCCATGAACACAGCAATGTGGGAATAATGGTCTTATTTTCAATTGAGAAGTGTCAAAGCCTTTAAGGAAGGAAACTTCTAAGAGACTCGGAAAGGAGGTGGAAAATCAAAATTCTGTGCTTTGAATGATTTCTGCCCCCTGCTGGATGCAGGGAGCAGAGCAACATATTCACCCACTTGTTTAGAAAAAGATTTTATTGTAGAAAAACACATGATAGCTCAATTCACTAAAATTTTTCTGAAAGTCTTGACAATATTTCAAAGTTAATACTTCTTTTTTTTGTACCAGGGATCAAACTCACGACCTGGTGCTTACCAGGCAAGTGCTTGAGTCCCTGAGCTAAATCCCTGGCCCGTTAATGCATCTTTTTAAAAATTCGATCTCAGCCAGGTGTGGTACCACATGCCTATACTCCCAGCATTGAGGAGGCTAAGGCAGAAAGATTGGCACTGCAAGTTTCAGGCCAGCCTGGGCTACATAGTGAGTTCAAGGCCACCCAGAATTACAGATCGAGACTCTATCTCAAAAAAACAAAAAGTAAATACACTAATTAAATAAAATTTGATCTCATTTCTTAGCTTGTTTAATAGTCTTATTATTTTCTTAAAGAGGCTAAGATTGTAATACAAATTTTCTTGATATAGTTTATATTTTGCATTATATCAACAGTTGGTTGTGGGGTTTTTTTTTTTTTTTTGGGGGGGTTTTTTTTATCTTTTTGAGACAGGGTCTTGTTATGCAGTACAGGCTGACCATGCACTCACTTTGTAGCCCAGGCTGGTCTCAAACTCGCAATGATCCTCCAGCCTCAGCCTCCTGAGTGCTGGGATTACAGGAGTGTGCCACCACGCCTGGCTAACAGTTATAATTTTTTAATTCCCCTCTGTTTAAAAAAAAAAAAAAACTCCCCTTCAGGAAATTTCAGTGATTATTCACAAGGAAATCTTAAGGATTTCATTTTATGAAAAAATGCTTCTGGTTCATTCAGTGTTATAAAACCTAATGATTAATACTATATCATGAATGTTCATTCCATACTTAATATTTCTAAAGTGGCTGTGTTATTCCGTGACAGTTTAGCCATGCAATATCAACTAAGAAAGTTTCAGCCACTAAGTACATGGCAGAGGACAAGAAAGAATGAAAAGTAGGTCTCTGGAAGCCAAAATAGATGTCGGAAATCCATGGGCAGCTGAGTTCACATTTTACTCTGAGACAATCCCTTAGGCCTTTACTCCATTTATTCTAATAAGCCAGTGGCTGCTTTTGCCTGCTCCTGGTAAATGAAAGTGGCAAAGGATACCAGGAATAGCCAGAGCGATGGTAATTAATAATAACAAGGATAATACAGTTTCTGAGCTATAGAGCTCGAGAAGGAAATCATAGCTAGATTCTTGACCAATGATCAGTATATTTTCAATAGATTATGTGTTAGAGGTAGTTAAGTACATATAATTAGCTAAATATACTAGGGGAAGATTTACAGTTTTTAAATGTTTTTATTCTCTCACTTAAGAACATTTTAGGTATTTGGAAAACCTACATGATTTGGCAATACCTGTTGCAAGAGGTATTACTGACTGAATTGTTGAAATCTAAATCATGGGGGTTTTTTCCTCTTGAAAAAGTCTCACTCATTAAATGATCCTCTCTTTTCATTCTCTATTCTTTTTCTTTTGAGTTGCCTTGAGAAATAGCTTTATTTTCTTGGCTTTGGGATAATTATCAGTTTATGGTTGTTACCGTCTTCTGTTTTAAGGTGAATGAAAACATAGCATCTGAACCCATCAGGGTGAACGCACAGTCAGGGAACCAGGAACAGCGGAATCCTGGTGCCCCTTTGGAAGGCAAAAAGGAATTTACCAAATAAGGTAGCATGTTAAAAAAAAAAAAAAAAGGCTGCTGATTTGTCTGATTTTATCCTACAAAGGTATCATCTGTGATCTAAAGTCAGCAATGATATGGAAATATGTTATTATTCCAGAACTGTGGATTGCTTTAATTACTTTCTCTTTATGAAAGAGATGACCAGAGCTAATAGCTCCATATATTCCACCCCTTACCAACAATAAAACACACACAAGCGCGCGCACACACGCATACACACTCCCCAGGTCTAGTTCTACACTCTATTTAAATCCTTATTCAGAATTCTTAAAATACTCACTGAGGAGTGTTTTTTAGGAGCTCTTGGGTGGGAATTCATAAGGGAATTTTTTTTCAGGGGCATACCTCAGGAAGAAGGAATTACTAGAGCTTCCTTTCAATGATAAACTCCCCATAGATCCTTTAACTACAAGTGTAGTGACGGAACCATCTGTATCCTTGTAAATAACGACTCGTCTTTCTTTCTGTTTTTCCCTTTGAAGACATGACAATGGATGAAGTCCGAGAATTTGAACGAGCCACTCAGGAAGCCACCAACAAGAAGATTGGCGTTTTCCCCCCTGCGATTTCTATCTCCAGCATTGCCCTGCTGCCCTCCTCCGTGCGCAGCGCCCCATCCAGCGCGCCGTCCACGCCCCTGTCCACAGACGCACCCGAATTTCTGTCTGTTCCCAGAGATCGGCCCCGGAAAAAGTCTGCTCCAGAAACTCTCACGCTTCCAGACCCTGAGAAAAAAGCCACCCTGAATTTACCTGGCATGCACTCTTCTGATAAGCCATGTCGGCCCAAGTCAGAGTAACCTCACATGAATATCTCACGGGGTTTTATATTTTCATTTGGGGTTCTGTTTTTGTTTTTGTTTTTGAAGGAATCTTCTGGTATAGGAAAGGACTGCCTCGTCACTCAGACATGTCCCTTTGATATCCGAGTGTGCATGTGGTTAAGTAATTTCACAAATAATACAAATCCCTAAGTATGTCACACAGCATCATGGTAGACATAAGATGTAAGACTTGCAAAAAAAAACAGAAGGAATCTTCTATAGCCACCGCTGTCAGCCAGGGAGCAAGCCTTGTTCTTGGGCATTTGTTGAGGTTGGCATGGACTTCAAGGGTGAATCTAGGGAAGTCTACACCACTCTCTTGCCCAGTGGGGTAAAATGGTGAAGGCACCTCCTTCCCATCAAACCTGAAAATTCTCAAAAATACTCTCAGGCGTCACATATCTAATTGTTAAATTTTGAACTGCTGACCACTAATACTTGAATACCAATGGTTACTGAGATTCCTATTTTGGTTAGTCTGACTCAGGATTTGGGGCCTACTTAACTCTTTAAATTTTTGAAAATTTTAATTATCAATCTATAAAGGCTCCAAGTGCAATTAATAATAACTTATTTATGCCTTTCACAAAATTTAATAAAGATTCCACTTGTATCTGTCTTTTAATAGCTTTCCCCTTTGTGCCCTTGTGGCCTCAGAAATCTTCAAGAATTGCAGGAGTGATTGTGATTTACTCAGAATGGCTTAGTTTAGGAACTGAGAGGCCCAGGTGAGACAAACATCTCTTTTCTCTACAGCTACCAACCGACACTGACTAAACAGCTTTGGGTATCCTTTAAGATTTCTCAGAATTTGCAATTAACTGAATAGAATTTGTTGACTATTTGCACATTTGAAGAAGTTCAAGAGTAGGATGAGCTAACTGGGCTTTAACACTGTCAGAATATCTGGTGTGTGAGTCATGAAAAAAGAGAGTTGTCTCCAGTTTCCCTCCTGGTTTTACTCTTAGTATCATCCAGACCTCCCCGGGATGACTTGCTGCCGCCAGACCATAGAGAAGACTGCTATTTGGTTTCTTCTTCCTTGAAATCCAAGTAGTAGGGGCTGGGATTGTTGCTCAGTAGTAGAGCACTTGAGCATGTGTAAGGTCCTGGGTTCAATTCCCTGCACTGCACCAGAAAAATGAAAGAAATTCAAATATCGGAGCTGGGCATGGTGACACATACCTGTAATCCCAGCATTTGGGAGGCTGAGCCAGGAGGATCACTACGAGTTCAAGGCCAGCCTAGGCTACATAGTGAGTTCAGAGCCAATATGAACTACATAGCAAGACCCGGTCCAAGAAAACTCCCACAAATATTGGGAATATTGTGGAAATCAAGTAAATACTGCCACATGGGAAAAGAGAATGAGAAAAATTGCTGACTCCTGTTTAAAAAAGGGGGGAGGGGTATTAATAACAAATGTCCCTCTGTCTTGCTTTCATTTCTGCAAGTAGTGGGAATGCAAGATTAGAATCAAGGTTGACAGAAGGTAAGATCTTTTATCAAAGTGACAGAGAAGAGACTCCTTTGTTCTAAAGAGAGAACTCTGTCCTGATTGCACCTCACTGCCTTTAAACACGGAAGGGAGAGCAAGCAGAATCTCAACACTGATATCGTCCTCCGAGAGGAGGAAAACGAGATAACGGCATCTCCAGGGCCCGTGCCCTACCCAGCCGGCCTTCCTGGCCATAGCCTCCAACCTCAGGAAATGGACCGTCCCGAAACACAGATTCCAAAGGAAACCAAACAAACCAAGGAGCACGTTCTCCTGCCCTCAGCCTCTCAGCCAGGGGGCACTGCCTGCTCCCCACCCAGCGCTCAGCACCCCGTGTAGTCTTTCAGGTCGAAACACTCTCCAAGGTGCCGTCGCTGGCCCCAGGAGCCCAGCACCAAAGTGTTCCGAGAGTCTCGATCATTTCTTCACCTATAGATCGGCATTTAGCTTACAAGGCAAATAGACCCTGTACTCAAAGGAAACCCGTTTCATATAGCTTAGATCAACCCTACGCCTTTTACGGATGGATGATAGCGCCGTAGTAAGACACCTTCTTTGCATGGTATGGAAGCATGAATTTTGCTTGTGAGAAAATTTAATCTTTTATCAACCCCCTTGAACTTCTCAGTGGCTCCCTCTCCACGCACTAGTACTTTTCATGAGAATGTTTGGCTTTAGAAAGCAAAATTCTCCTTTCAGAAAACATGGCGATAGCGTATGTAATTGCTTACCGTTTGCAAACTGAAATCAGGGTAGGGATGGGATCGTTATTTTCACGTGGAACCAATTTATTTGGTGCAGCTCGTTGACATATCTGGCTCCTAGTTTTTCCATGGACACCACTGCTGTTTTCCTTTTTTCACCAAGTAGCTTCTGCTGCCAAGGTCAACAATTCCATATGTTTTAGAAAGCTAAGTTCTGGTTTCCTTTTATGAGTGTTATTACTTTTGTAGCCAGTATAATACCACAGACATCAATGGCAAAGCTACCCATGATAGTGTCATTCCTAACCCACAAATATGTGTTCTTAAAGTATGTCTAGTTTTTCTGTCTACATGTGGTCCATGAGCATTACGGGGCACGGGGTGCAGATATTCCTTTAGTTGCTTTGAATATTTAATCCTCATCACAAGGCATAGACAACTTCAATAGCTTATAAATCTTGGTTTCCAGCTATCATTTCACTTTCTTGATACATGAATTTGCTATTGCGGGGCACAAGCCTGCGATGAATGTGTATATATAACCTTAATAATTCTTATAAGGATGGAAATTAAATGGCTGCATGATGGAAATTTGAGAAAACAAGCAGAAACTTGAATTTGCTAAGCATGTTTGAGGAAAAATAGAATCCTTAACTCAGTGCCTCTGCCTGTAATGTGGAAACCTTCAGCTTTGTTCACCAAAATTGTATTATACCTGTATATATATATATATTTATATATATATAAATATAGTGTAGTGAGTCAACACCATCAGTTTTAAGTATCTGGTAGCCAAATTAAAATAGGTAATCCATAGGCTAATACATGTGTCCATCCTTCTTCATCTCTGATGTTAGCAGAAACCATCGAAATGATCATAAGCTTCGTCACTCAGGAGAATTTCCAACACGAGGTGTCCCTGTGCTTCTCACCGGCTATACTACAGCATTCTTGCTTTGGCTGTGTTTTCCTGGGATAAGAAGGTCTCAGTGTTTCTACTGCATAAACTTTGTCAGAAATCACCTGTGAAGATCATTTCATTTTTGAGCTGCAGTAAAGTGAAGCAAAGGAAAAAAGACAACAATGAAAGAGGTTGTGATATTTTTTTAGTTGCCCCCGTTAGCACCGAAACAATATGAGTTTATCAGTTAACTAATTTACAAACCTTTCTGTTAAGGCTTGGCATCTATATGTGGGGAAGTAGTTTTAATTTATTTAGAGGTATGTTTTAGCCATGTTTTGGTTGTGAAAATAAGTAGCATAGTTGAGGATACGGAATGAAGAGACTTCAAAATCCAACAGTGCTCCCAACAGTAATTATGTGGTTTTATTTCAAGGCACTGTAACAAACAGTGAACCAAGAGATTAGATTGTGATGAGTCATTTTTCAGTGAAAGTTTCAGGATGAGTGTGTTTATTTGTATTTCTAAATTGTATTTTCTTTTTAGGCTGGGGTGCAGCTCAGAGGTAGAGCACTTGCCTAGCATGAACCCTGAGTTTGACATCAGCCTAGCAAAATAAAAAATAATCCTACTTTAGTATGTCTCCACAGCTCAGACAACAAACTAATAGGTCACTGGCCGGCCTAGCCAATAGGAATTTTATTCTTGAGAAGGGCCAGAATATAACTGACTCTCCATAAAATGTATAACCAGATAATCCAATAAAGGAAAGCGGTCTGTGTGGTTTTAGTGCTTCTGATCACCTGACTCAGCAGGCTAGGTGACAATCTGCCATCTGAGCCATGGTTGTTCAAGTTCAGGGGAAAAAATCCTGTGCAGTGACTGAAACTTGATCATAAATAAACTGCTTTCAGCTATTCAGTCTTGCTGAAATAAGCATCACGCCAAAGCAGTGCTGGCGTGCTGGGGAGAAACATACGGGGTTCTTCCCTGTTCTACCTTCGGAACAATCTGTTTGCATTTGAAATGTGAGTGTTGAAGCTTTGTAGGAGTTCGTGCAATAAGAGAATGAGAATATACTGAGAACTTTTCAGATGCTGTTATTAATTGTCATGTTGTTACGTCGTGAACAGATGTTCAGGGGTTTTGTTTTTAGTTAAAGTCCTGCCCGTTGAATTGGCAGTCTGTCTTCAGTTTCTCTGTAGCACCAAGAAGACAAGAGGTTCATTGAGTTGATGTTGTTGCTATGCCATTGTTATGTAGCTTCAAGTGTGATTTGTAGCATTTGCATTTCAAACTGGGGTTAAATTAGTCCCAATACCACTGCCACTGCCGAAGGACCAAGTGTCAGAACGCCCGGTGTTACAGATGACCAGTGGAGCAAGCAGGAGTTGATCCTCACATACGCCATACTTCTGTGTCATTTTACGGTGTACTGTGTCGTTCCCCCTGCCCCACTTATTTATTATTGTTAATAACTTACTTTTTCTTACATTCTGTTGTAAATAAAGTACAAAGCAATCTTCTTTCCAAGTGTAGGTTTCTCTCTCTCCTCAGCCCATCTCAAGGGAATGCTGGCCACAGTGAACTTGCAGGTTGATGGGAAGATATGGAGGAAGAAGAGACAAGCCAGTGACTGGGCGTGGTGCTTCATGCCTCTAATCTCAGCACTTGGGAGACTGAGACAGGAAGATCACCATGAGTTCGAGGCCAGCCTGCACTGCATAGCGAGACCATGCCTTAAAACACACGCGCACGCACACACACACACAGAGAAAACTTTTCCCAAATCATGTATCAATCCAATTAACTAAAACATGTTTGCTTTTGTAGTTTCAACTTCACTATTATCACCCCCACCCTGCCTTTTAATTCTCTATTCAAAACACAGACTTCCCACACATAGCAGCTAGCTGATTTTCAGCCTGTGATCTTGTGTACAGCAGGATGGGTGCTTGTTCCTGGGGCTGAATTGTACTGGGTTGTTAAATATTTGGGTGCTTAATGTTAAGTATATAAATGTTTGTAACACACCCCCCACCCCCGTTTCCTAGTACAGCTTTTAATCAAAGCATGATCTCATTTGAGCACAACTCATGGACTTCTCAACAGTCACATTCTTTTCTAAAATGTCCTTATTTGCCTCCATTGAACTTGGGGTCTCTTCCCCAAACCCTGGCCTCAATACTAGGAATTAACCTGAGGTTATGCCGTTGCTCTATTGCTGAGCTACACCTTCTGGCAACTTGGATTTTCTTTGTCAGAGCCACCATGCGTTGGCCTCAAGTTCAAGATACATCGCGTGTCCCTTCTCCAAGCTCTTAGTCTGAAATATCGATACAGAAAAACGTAACTGTCAATTTGGAACAATGAACTCGTGTGCACACACAGACATTCAGAGATGTGTATGCTTAATGCAATGTGGGGATTCTGACAAACCCAGTTTGCAAGTTTGCAGACATTTTCTGCTCAATGCATTGGTCCTGAGAGCCTGTGCTCCCATAAATTCTCCCCCTTCCATGCTGTGCAAACTACTCAGATATCCCACTCAAACTCAGATATTTCCCTACTGTCCTGCTCTTGGGAAAGTTGGGAACAGGCTAGTACTTCACCTGAATGCACTTGCTTGGTTCCCAGCATTGAGGGATTGAGCTAACACATAGGCAAAGCTGTCAGATGTGGCCTCAGGACCTCCGAAATCCTGACATTCTGTGAGCAATGTTGAATTAAGCGCCTGAACTTCAAGGGCTACATGATTTTTGTTTAACTGTAAGTACCAACTACCTGCACAAAAGGCAGACACAAAAGATGCATGCCTCCTGTAACTTGATAACATTTTATTTTTCCAACTGTAAAATTGGCTGGACCTATTCATGCATCTTCCCCCACATCTGGACCTAGAAACCTACAGTTGGAAACAAGAGATTGTCACAAGTAGCTTTGTGTAGAGCCGGGCGTGGTGGCGCACGCCTTTAATCCCAGCACTTGGGAGGCTGAGGTAGGCGGAGCGTTGTGAGTTCAAGGCTGGCTTGGGCTACAACGTGAGCGCAAGTCCGGCCTGAGCTACATAGTGCGACCCTGCCTCAAAAAAAAACAGGGCCGGGGGTTTGGCTCAGCGGCTTAAGCGCCTGTCTGGCAGGTGCGAGGCTATGAGTTCAATCCCTGGTGCCACAAAACAAGTAGCTTTGTGTGTATGTGTGTGTGTGTGTGTACTTGTGTGCTTTGAGACAGAGTCAATGTAGTTCAGGACTTGAACTCGCTATGTAACTCAGGCTGGCCTTGAATTCCCAATGATCCTCCTGCCTCAGCCTCCCAAGTGCAGGTATTACAAGTGTGCGCTAACAAGTAGTTTTTTGAAACAAGATTAAGTTATAGAACTTGTTTCAAAGTTTTCCTTTGGATCATTTCTTTTTGGTCCTGCTTGCTAAACCTTCAGCTCTTTCCTACTTTGTATTTTGAGACAGCGTCTCATTAAGTATGGTTACTCTTCTCTCATTGCGGAGACAAAATACCAGACACTCAAAGTTAAAGGAGAAAAGACTTATTTAGCTCACAGTTTGTGGAAGTTTCAGTCCATACTTGCCTGGCTCCAAGGAAGGGTGGTGTGGCAGAGGAGCAACAGTTCATGGCAGCAGAAAACAACAAAAGCAATAAGAGCAAAAGGGAAGGAGCAAGAGAAGATTTTTTGTCCCTTATACTGTATGTAGGCCACCCACCCTAGGATTAAAGGCGTGCACCACCACGCCCGGCTGCTTGACCCATTCCTAGTTTAGACTATTTTACAAACGACTCGAAGTTCCCTTGGTATGGCTGCTGTCTTTTCCAGAAAGGATAGCAATCTCCTTCAACAGTTTATCAAATTAGACTTGGCTGTACCGACGAGTATGCAAGTGCTGTTCCAGCTTTTCGAACAGTAAGGCTTCCCGGCTTTATCCTAACGGGTCAAGCGCGTATCCTATTGATGACCATGGCTTGCAACGGAAGTGTACTAAATCCTTTTTTTTTTTTTTTTTTTTTTTTTTAAGACAGGATCTCAGTATGTAGTTCAGGCTGGTTTTTAACTCACTTTGTAGCCCAGGCTGGTCTCAAAATTGCAATGATCCTCCTGCCTCAGCCTCCCAAATTCTGGGATTATAGGCGTGTGTTACTATGCCTGGCTAAGTGTGCTAAATTTTTTGTATGGATCATGCTCAAGTGCTGATGTCCAAAATACAAAAATCTTAAGTCATTTCATTTGATCAAAAAGTACATTTTAACTGTCTACTACGTGCTGCATAATGGGGATGGGCAGGTAGATATGACAGACAGGGCCCCCACATTAAACAATGGGTGTGATTGGGCTGGGGATTTAGCTCAGCGGTTTAAGTGCCTGTCTCACAGGTGCGAGGTTGTGAGTTCGATCCCCGATACCGGAAAACAAAAAGAGAGTGGGGGTACGATGTAGTGGGGGAGACTAGGTATGTGAGTAAAAAAATAATAAAATGATTGCAAACCAGAATAAAAGAAAATGAGTAGGTTACTACATTAACAGAATGATGGACAAGCCTTGGGGTTTGTTTTGTTTTGTTTTGTTCTGTTTTGGGCTTTTGGGGTTCGTTGGTTTGCTTGCTTGATTTCTGAGATAGGGGCTTGCTATGTAGCCCAGGCTGGCATCAAACTCACAGGAATCCTCCTGCCTCAGTCTCCCAAGTGCTGGGATTACAGGTGTGTGCCACCACGCCCACTGGGACAAGACTTGTTACAAATTAGAAAGGATAGTATCCTCACCACCTCCCTCCTAGATAACTGCACTAGCTTTCTAATGAATTTCTCTGTTTGTACCCTAAGACATTCGCACTGGTTGCTGAGGATGCTTTCAACCCTCGTTTCCGTGTTGCTAGTCAGAAGTCTCCCTTCCCGGTTGAGTGTGGCGGCACATGCCTATTAATCCCAGCTACTGGGGAGGTTGAGACAGGAGGATGTAAGTTTGAGATTAGTCCGGGCAACTTAGCAAGATCCTGTCTCAAAATACAGTAGAGGGCTGAGGATGTAACTCAGTGCTCTGCAGCTTCAACCCCCAGTACTGAGAAAAAAGAAGAGAAGAGAACAAGAAGAAAGGAAGGAAAGAAAGGGAAGGGAAGAGAAGAGAAAGAAAGAAAAGAAAGGAAAAGAAAAGAAAGCGAAAAGGAAAGAGGGAAAGCAGGAAAGAGAGGGAGTAAAAATAGCCTTTCAAGGAGTCTCATCCTCCTTGGTATGGTGGCAGACACCTGTAATCCCAACACTTGAGAAGCTGAGGCAGGAGGATTGCTGTGAGTTTGAGACTAACCTGAACTACATAGTGAGATGCTGTCTCAAAAAAAAAAAATGGAGTATCATCCTAAAATTTTGCATACACACTTTCTTCCCCTTCACACACTGTATTTTCTCCTTTCTGAGCTTTATTTTTTCCTCCTTATCATTTATCACAATCTAAATTATAAGCATAAGAAACTACATCTTTCTGAACCTAACCTAAAAATGGAATATTATCAATATCTAACCCACATATTTCATGAAATCCTAAAACTATCAGAAGTCAATTCTCTATTATGCAAGGGTAAAAGACAAATGGGAAAGCTCTTCATGTGCTGATTGGGAATGACCTATGGCATTCATATCCTTATCATCACTTTACATACAATGGAAAAAGCCAAGGGCAGAGCAACACATATCCTATACTGTCCTTTGTGTAAAAGGTAGGGGACACAGAAAGCACACACACATGACTTGTGCATGTGCAAAAGCTATTTGAAATGATCCTTTCTGGGGAGAAGATTAGGGAAACCGTAGGTAGACAGTCAGAAGGTAAAACCTGTGTGAAAACCAATCATATTAGTTTGCTCAGGTTGTCAAAATGAAGTACTGTCAACAATATAGTGGCTTAAACAGTAAAAAGTTATTTTCTCACAATTCTGAAGGCTAAAACCCTGAGATCAGTGTGTCCCATGATTTGTTTCTTGCAAGGTCTCTGTCTTAGTTACTTTTCTCATTGGTGAGATAAAATACCCAACACCCACAGTTAAAGGAGCTAAGGTTTATTTGTCTCAGTTTGGAGAGGTTGCATCCATAGTCACTGGCTTCAAGGCAGGGTGGCACAACAGAGGGGCATCACAACGGAACGGTTCATGGCAAAGCAGGGCAGGGAGAAGACAGCAAATAACAAGTGACAAGCAGCCAGCAACAAGTGATGACTCTCTTTCTGTCCCTTATATCCTCTCCAGGCTACCCACCCTTAGGGCCGGTGGCACCCACACCCAGGATGGGGCAGCCTTAGTCCTAGCATTGCACTGGGAATCAATCCCATCATCACATCCTTGACCCCAGCAGCAGCATCCATCCTATCCACCTCTAGAACGGCCACCTATGGCCACATGAGGTTTTGGGGGCCATCTCGATACAAACTGTCACAGCCGCTCTCCCTGGCTTATAGGGGGCCACCTTTTCCCTATGTCTTCACATAGTCTTGTTTTTGTGTCCTGACATCTTATTACACTAAAACCAGCCATATTGCATTAAGGTGCCCCTAAGGACCTCGTTTGCCTTAATTATTTCTTTAATGGCCCAATCTTCAAATATAGTCATGAAGTAAGGTGCTGGGGGTTAAAACTCCGACATATTAATATTCAGGAAAGGGAGACACAATTCAGCCCGATGACATCTATTGGTGGGGGCAGAGAGGATAGAAAGGGAGAAAGTAAGATTTTAAAGTTTATCTCCAGTGCCATAATCTTTTTTAGGGCTAAACACAAGTGTCAGAAATTGTTCCAATTCCTAGCACCCTCGAGAAGTTCTAAGAGCTAGGGTTGTAGATCCTGTAACTCTTGCCTAGCATGTGTGAGGTCCTGGGTTTGAGCCCCAGCATGCAGTGGCAGGAGAAGGAGGGAGAGAGGAAAGAGAGGGAGAAAGAGGAGAAGGTGCAGAGGAAGAAGCAGCCAAAGTAGTAGTAGAAGTGGTCATCCTGTTGCGTGGTTTGTGCAGCCTTTCTTTGCTTTGTGCAGTGGTCTCTGGGCTGTCTCCTTCACTTCCCGGATTTTCAGGTTTTCTGCTCTCTGGGATTCCCTCAGGAAGACCCATCTGATCCAGGATTTAAGAAAGGTAGTTCTGGACCAGGGATATAGTTCAGCAGTACAAGCACAAGGTCCTGAGTTCAATTCCTGGTACAAAAAAAAAAGAAGAAGGGTAGTTCTATGCCTTTTTTCCTCAGCCAGGTAACTGATCTCTACAGTCTCTTCAAGTGCAAGCAACTGTAGAACAGTTCCCTGAGTGTTGCACAGGAACCCCTAGGGGTTCTTTCTGAAATACTTTCAGGACAGCCCAAAAATAGACTATTTTCACAATAGTAAGATGCCATTTACCTTTTCCTGTGTACCATGGAGTTGCCCAAAAGCAGAGGGAGACAGAATATGGTTATCTCTTAGTAAAACCAGATATTGAAAAGATTTTTTTTTTTTTTTTTTGTGGCACCAGGGTTTGAACTCACAACCTCACACCTGTCAGACAGGCGCTTATGTCACTGAGCCAAACTCCTGGCCCTGGTTTTTTGAGGCAGGGTCGCACTATGTAGCTCAGGCCAGTCTTGCGCTCACGTTGTAGCCCAAACCGGCCTCAAACTCACAACGCTCCTCCTACCTCAGCCTCCGAGTGCTGGGATTAAAGGCGTGCATCAACACGCCCGGCTTTAGATACTGAAGAGATTTGCAAAAAACATAAAATAATGCCACCTTTCTCACTAAATTATTTTTAAAGTATTTTCCACTAATCATTGATATTTAACACATCCTTAGCTTATTTAAAAATGAGTAAGTACACATTTCTATTTCTTCAACTTTAATTTGAAATATAATAAATATCTAGAGGATAACCTATATAAACAAAAGCTCTTGGCAGTTGTCAATAATTTTCAAGAGCATAAAATGTTCAGATTGGGAATTTAGTGCAGTGGCACAGCGCCTGTCTGGCAAGCATGAGGTCCTGAGTTCAAGTCCCAGAACCCCTCCAAAAATGTAAAAGAGTCAGAAACCACCAACTTTGTGAACCCTTGTTTTAATGTCTTCGAGTTGGAGAAGAGGGAAAGCACAAACACAGTATTGCAACTAAGCTTTTACTGTTTACATAAATATTTATGTAAATATTTATAATAATATTAATAATAAAATCAGAGTTAGCCGGGCGTGGTGGCGCACGCCTTTAATCCCAGCACTCGGGAGGCTGAGGTAGGCGGAGCGTTGTGAGTTCGAGGCCGGCTTGGGCTACAACGCGAGCACAAGGCCGGCCTGAGCTACACAGTGCAACCCTGCCTCGAAAAACCTGGGCTGGGAGTTTGGCTCAGTGCCTTAAGCGCCTGCCCTGGCAGGCGCGAGGTTGTGAGTTCAATCCCCGGTGCCGCAAAAAAAAAAAATAAATAAATAAAATAAAATAAAATAAAATCAGAGTTCTTTCAAAGAAATGATCATATAATGGGGTAGATACAGGAGTAACTAGGTCACCCTATTACCAGATGATGTATATTACAACAGCACTGCTGACCAAAATCAGAAACTTAATTGTCTCAGAGTCAAGAAAGACTTTTTGTTTGGTTGGTTTTTTTGCAGCACCGGGGATTGAACTCACAACCTCATGGCTACCAGGAAGGTCCTTAAACCACTGAGCCAAACTCCTGGCCCTCAAGAAAAACTTTTGGGAAAAATATAAGCTGAGCCCTCAAACATGAGAAGCAAATACCAGAAAGGTTCAATAGAGGAATTGATTGTGGTGGTAGGAAAAGAAGGTTTTATAAAGGCATGAGGTGAATCTCAACACAATACAGTATTGCTTTCCGCACTAACAAAGGAACCACAAATTTCAAAATCAAGTTTCTTAGTCACTTTAAAATATAAAGGCCGGGGATATAGCTCAGTGGCACAGGCACCTGCCTGGCAAGCACAAGGTCCTGAGTTTCATTCCCAGTATCCAAAAAAATAAAAAAGAAAAATAAACCAGAAGTGGTGGTGTATGCCTGGAATCCTAGCACTCAGGAGGCTGAGGCAGGAAGATCATTGCGAGTTTGAGACCAGCCTGGGCTATAAAGTAAGTTCAAGGCCAGCCCGAACTGCAAAGCGAGATCCTGTGTCAAAAAGACAATAAATAAATAAATAAATAAATAACCTGTTATCCTGATGAGAATTTACTCCAATTCCTTCACAATAGTTGTTATCATTTCTCCAATGCTGTAATGTCACATAGCAATCTGGACAGATAATTTAACTGAGGTATTTTCTAATACTTTATCCATTTGCTTACTAATTACCTATTTTGATGGTTTCTCCGTAAGAACATGCACAATTTATCTCTCCCCCCCATAATTGATTGAATTATACAAGTTTATCTTAGGAAAGCAAATTCCTCCTAGAAATGAAGCCTGGGCAAAAAAATGTTCAGGAGACTCTGACCTCAGTTTTTTCTTCACACTAGTTTGAAATTTTTGCAAGCTGGCAAAAACTTCACTGGTGCCAAGGGAACGAGGGACCCGAACAATACAGGCTTAAAAGTCTGCAAGGGCATTTCCAGAAGCTAGGGGCAAACGGGCAACTAGGAGCAGCTCATGGTTGAGCTCTTCTGAAGACACAAATGTTTTACTCTGGCACCCTGTTCAAGGAGGAAGGGAGTTTGCAGATTTTGCTCTTTCTGGTACTGAGATTAACTCAGTATGCAGCTCAGCGCTGCGCTACATCCCGACATTTATTTATTTCTGTGGTACTGGACACTGAACCCAGGGCCTTCGCACTGTGCTATATTCCCAGCTCTTTCTTTTTTGTTTTTTTTTTTTTTTGAGACACTGTCTCAGTAAGTCACTAAATTTCCCAGGTTGGGCTCAAACTTGCAACCCTCTGCCCCAATTTTTGAGTGCTAGAATTACAGGTCCCTACAGAGGGTTTTTTTTTTTATTGCTTTGTTTCGTTTTTTAGTTCATTCATATTCGGTCACTCCTTAAACTCTTCATATCCACCACACAGACCCGGAAGCAGCGGATTCGGGGGAACGGGAGGACTTCCCCGACCAGGAGTACATCCGGGACTCGCACAGGCGCGTCCCTGGAAGGAGGGGTCTAGACGCGCAGTCCAGGCCCCGCCCACCCGGAGAACTGGCAGCTCCGCGCCACCCTTTGGGCCGCCAGGGGTCGCCCGCTCTCCCGTTACCCAGTTGGCTGTCGCGAGAAAAAGCGCGAGGCCTTCCGGGACTGTGTGCGACCAGCCATAGGCGTGCCCAAAATGGCAGCCCTGGAAGAAGAGTTCACGTTGTCTGCGGCAACCCTGGGCGCGAGGCCTGACGGACTCCTAGGTGTGGAACAGAGCGACAAAACAGATCATTTTCTAGTGACGGACAGAAGCAGGACTGTCATCCTTTATAAGGTGAGCGGGATGTGAGCGCCTGGCTGCCGTGTCGCCCTTTCTTGAGCCAGGAGTCGGAGGCTCGATTCTCTCGCCGCTTTAGAGATTGTGGATTGTGCTTCCTAGAGACCCGGCTTTGTCTCGGACGCTGGACCAGGGCCACAGTCTGGGTGGTTTGGCTGCAGAGAGAGAGTCCCGAGCTGCGGGCGGCTCAGCGTCGCAGTGCACGTGGGATAGGCTGCGGGAGGAAAAGGAACCTGTGCTTTTTGCTGGGAGTGTGCAGATGACCTTGCTGAGATTCCCCGCAAAGGTTTCGGGTACTCCGCTGCCCACTGAAGGGTCGAACGGAGACAGGGTGGCTGAGGATTACATTGACAGGGTGGGAACGTAATTTAATTCTGTGTCTATGCACTGCCCCCCGCTGCCTGGGTGCTTTTTGGGGGTTTGTTTTAGTTTGTTTCCTTTTTGCCAGTGAAGAAGCGGAGGTTTCTCATTAATCTGTAAAGAGTCTTCAATTCCGAATGACTTGGGTGCTGGAGGATGCCCCAGAAAATCGTCCGTCCCACCTCGTTTTCATCCTAGTGCCTGATTCAGCACACTTAGCCTTGCTTTTGGTGATCTTATAGAAAACAATTATTTTTATCTGGGCCGCTGAACATCTTTTTGTGTATTATCAGAAAGTTAACTATCTGCATAAAGTTTGGGGGACAGATTGCCAATAGTTCCCCTATAGTATCTGTTTAGATTCCTGAGCTGAATCTTGATCTTCACCTGTGCTGTCCAGTGGATTTGCAGTTCCTGCATAGGAATGCCGTGGATCCTGGGTATCCCTGCTTCATTTAACATGCCCCTGTTCAGACACAAAATGGAGTAATTTTTAAAAATACGATACACTATTGTTTATTAACAGCATGTCAATTATTACTATTTTCATTTTAGAGACAGTTATGTTTTCATTCTAATTACTTTTTGTTTTGTTTTTGAGACTTTGTCTCACGATGTAGTTTGGGTTGGCTTTGAATTCACTATGTAACCCAGGCCGGCCTTGAACTCATGGTGATCTCCTGCCTCAGCCTCCCAAGTGCTGGGATTATGGGCATGTACTACCATGCCTGGCTCTCATTACTTTTTTAAAAGTTAAAAAAAAATTTTTTTTTTCGAGCTGTGCATGGTGACATATGCTGTAATTCAGTTCTGGGAGGCTGAGACAGAATTACAGGTTCAAGCCCAGTTTGGGCAGTTTAACGACTTAACAAGACCCTGTCTCAAAACTTTAAAAAATTTCTAAAGGACTGAGGATGTAGTTCGGTGCGAAGGTCCTGGGTTCAGTCCCCAGTACATGGCGGGGGGATCCGGGGAACATATTTTGAAACTGTCTAGCCCAGACTGACTCATAACTGTCTGGGGGTTACAAGCATACCCAGATAAATTTTAAATTTTTGCTTGTAGTAAAGTACACAGAAAATGTATCATCTTAATTATGTTTAAGTGCACTTGTAGTCATTTGTATTAAGTGCTTTCACATTGTTGTGCAGCCATCACCACCATCTCCAGAACTCTTCATTTGCAAAACTGAAATTCTGTATTCATTAAATAACTGCTTCTTAGCCAGGCGTGGTGGCGCAGGCCTTTAATCCCAGCACTCGGAAGGCTGAGGTAGGAGGAGCATTGTGAGTTCGAGGCCGGCTTGGGCTACAATGCAAGCGCAAGGCCGGCCTGAGCCTCACAGTGCGACCCTGCCTCAAAAAAACTAGGACTGGGAGTTTGGCTCAGTGACTTAAGCACCTGTCTGACAGGCGCGAGGTTATGAGTTCAATCCGTGGTGCTACAAAAAAAAAAAGGAAACCTGTTTCTTCATCTCCTGGCAACCACAATTCTTCCATGTTTATCAGTTTTGACTGTGTTTATTCATACTTCATATAAGTGAAATCTACATTGTTTGTGACGGCTTATTTTTTTATCTTAGGAAATTTGTTAAGGGTATTGTTTGAATTTTTATTGTAAATCTAATTATTTTTAATGCAAAAGTTGACTTCTCGAATATTTTATTTTATTTATCTTACTTTCATTAGGTTTCTGATCAGAAACCCTTGGGGAGCTGGTCAGTGAAACAAGGTCAAATCATAACATGTCCAGCTGTGTGCAACTTTCAAACTGGAGAGCATATTGTTGTACATGATAATAAGGTGAGTTTTAAAACCTGTATGTAATATTATGTCCAACACAAGTCCGATGTTGTGTTTATTATATGTAAATAGAGTGTGGGATATTTTATAACTTGTATGCTTTGATTTCAGGTTTTGAGAATATGGAACAATGAAGATGTAAACTTGGATAAAGTATTTAAAGCTACGGTAAGTCTTTTCGTTTTTTTCTGTCTTTTTTAATTTAACCTTTTTTTTTTTTTTTTTTGTACTAGGAATCAAACCTTGCACTTTACAGGCAGGTGGTTGTGCCTCTGAGCTCCCCGCCCCTTTGTTTTTTTGAGCAGGGTTTGGTTTTGCTTTGTTTTGTGTTTTGTTTTTTTGGTACTGGGGATTGAACTCACGACCTCATGCTTGCCAGGCAGGTTTTTTTGTTTTTGGTTTTGTTTTTGTTTTTTTTTGAGACTGGTCACTTACTATGTAGTTCAGGCTGGCCCTGAACTTACTGTGTTGCCCAGGCTGGCCTCAAACTCACAACCATCCTCCTGCCTCAGCCTCCCAAGTGCTGGGATTAGAGGTTTGTGCCAGTACGCTCAGCATAAAGCTACAGTAAGTCTTTGAATTTTACAATGTATTTATTTAGCTTATTGGTGCAATGGGATCATTCGTAGGGTGGTACATGTTATTTATCTTAATAGCTCTGGAAAAGTAAACCTAAGGTTGTAATCAGTTGGGAGAAGTTATTCTTTCAATACTGGGGTTTGAACCTAGGGCCTTTGCACACATCTACATCCCTAACCCTTTTTCAGATTTTTTATTTTGAGATGGAGTCTCACTCAGTAACTAAGTTACCTGAGATTGAACTTCAGTGCAATCCTCCTGTCTTAGCTTCCCAGAATGCATGAATTTGAGGTGTGCAACACCATGCTGAGCTTGCAATCACTTTGTCTTTCTAATTGTCTTACAGTATATTTTGATAACATATCAATTCGTGCATTAATAGACTACAAAGTATGTGTGTTATTGTTCCATGAGATTGATGATTTAAATGATTCTTTTTTTTTTTTTTGTCTTTGAGACATGGTCTTGCTATGCAGTTCAGGCTGGCCTTGAGCTCATTTTGTAGCCCAGGCAGGTCTCGAACTTACAACGATTCTCCTGCCTCAGCCTCCCAAGTCTTGTTGGTCACAGTTGTGCACCGCCATACCTGGCACTTTCATAAATAATTAACTCATATACAGTGATGTCTCATTCATGAACACTTCAGACTGGTCTCAAACTTGCAACAGTTCTCCTGCCTCAACATCCCGAGTGCTGGGATTACTCATGAACACTTCTGTCTGCAAACTATTCAGTTACAAAGAGATCCCATTTGCAAACAATTCATGTTTAGCAAAATTTTGCATTCCTTCACAAACTGCATTGGGTGACAAACAACCATGGCCATCTTCCCCACAAAAATATAAATGCAACCATCATCCCCAAAATCATAAAACAGATTACATTTTTAAACTGAGATACTGAATTTCCAAGATTTTGGATGTTTTGTGTGTGTCCTTCATGAGAACAAATGAAGTTACCCTTTTTCTTAGAATCAGTAGAATGGATCCTACAAGTTTTATATATTATAACTGTTAAGAGCAACATAGAAGCCGGGCGTGGTGGCGCACGCCTTTAATCCCAGCACTCGGGAGGCTGAGGTAGGAGGAGCGTTGTGAGTTTGAGGCCCGCTTGGGCTACAGTGGGAGCGCAAGACTGGTCTGAGCTACGTAGTGCAACCCTGCCTTGAAAAACTAGGGCTGGGAGTTTGAGTCAGTGGCGTAAGCGTTTGTCTGGCAGGCACGAGGCTGTGAGTTCAATCCCCGGTGCCACAAAAAAAAAAAAAAAAAAAACATAGAGTAAGCTAAGGATGGTAGTGCACATCTGTAATCCCAACACTCAGGAGGCTGAGGCAGGAGGAGCCTGTGAATTTGAAACCAGTCTGGACTACAAAGTTCAAGGCCAGCCTGCAATATGTAGCAAGACCCTATCTCAAAAACAAAACAAAGGGCCAGGGATATATAGCTCAGTGGCACAGGTGCCTGCCTGGCAAGTGCAAGGTACTGAGTTTGATTCCTAGTACCAAAAAAAACACCAAAAACCAGAAAACAAAGCAACATACAGTATAGTTTAAAAAAAAAAACTGATTAAATATATATATTTTTGTTAATAATCTAAAAAGTGTTAACCTTTTTTTTTTTTTTTTTGCTGTACCGGGGATCGAACTCACAACTTTGAGCTTGCCAGGCAGGCGTTTAAGCCATTAAGCTAAACTCCCGACCCTGTTTTTTTCGAGGCAGGGTTGCACTTTGTAGTGCAGGCCAGCCTTGCACTCACGTTGTAGCCCAAGCTGGCCTTGAACTCACAACACTCCACCTACCTGAACCTCCCAAGTGCTGGGACTGAAGGCGTGCGCCACCATGCCCAGCTCAACCTTTTCTTTCTGGTAGTAATAAGATTTCAAATGAGATTAACCTCAAAACTTCCTTCTGTTTTGTTTGTTTTGTTTTGTTTTGTTTTGTTTTGGTACAGGGGATCAAACTCAATCTTGCGCCTGCCAGGCAGGTGCTTAGGCCACTGAGCTAAATCCCTGGCCCTTCCTTCTGGTTTTATTTTATTTTTTCTTTCTGGTTTTAAATGTCTAAATATAATTGGCACATTTTTAGTAACGGTTCACCATAGGATTTAATAATGCAGGTGTTGCCTAGATCCTTGAAACATCTATCCAGCTGGCTAATTCAGTCTTTTCATTTACCTTGTAGTAAAATGATCCTGAATTTTATTCAGTAGAGTGTTTCTAGCCCCACATGTAGTGTTAACTTTTTTCATGGATGTGCAGGCTATGTTTATAATTGTGGCATTGGTCTTTAACACCAGAATTGCATTAGTGGCTTTATTTGTTTTTCTTACTTCTAGTTTTGGGAGACCCAGGTTCTCCTCTGACCTCCCTTATTCACAATGGATAACCCAAAAATGGGTAAAAATGGTTACATGTGGAGGAGAAAAGGGGCCAGAGAAGAGAGAATAAGAGTAGGAGTTACATGAGTGTTAAGTGGATCAAAGATTGAAAGATTAAAATGGAAGCACTAAGTCTACTGGAAGAGACAGTAGGTAGAAATCTTGAAGACATAGAGGTAGGCAGAAAGTTTATAAACAAAACCTAGACTGCACGGGAAATACTTCAGAGAATCAACAACTGAGACCTCATCTTATTAAAAAGCCCTTGCACATCAAGAAAAATCGAGAGTGAAAAAACCCACAGAGTAGGAAAAAATTTAGCCAATTGTCCCTCAGACAAAGGACTTGTATATAAAACATACAAAAAATTGAAAAAAATCAGACCCACCCCCAGATTCAAAGATGCAATCCAGAAATGTGCATCTGAGATAAATACACGTATCTCAGATGAAGAAATACAAATGGCAAATAAATATATGAAAAAATGTTCAACATCATTGGTTATTCAAAAGATGCAAATTAAAATAACACTGAGGTGTCACCTTACCCCAGAAAGAATGGCTGTCATCAAGAAATCAACCAATGACAAATGCTGATGGGGCTGCGAGGAGAAAGGAACCCTTCTCCACTGTTGATGGGAGTGCAGACTGGTGCAACCACTGTGGAAATCAGTATGGAGATTCCTCAAAAAACTAGGATTAGAGGTCCCATTCAATCCATGTATTCCCCTTCTGGGTATCTTCCCAGAAAAATTGAAAACAACGTACCATAGCAGTTTATATGCACCTGGGTTTAGCAGCACAATTTGTAATAGCTAGATCTTGGAAACAACCTAAATGCTCATCAACCAAGGAATAGATTATAAAAAGGTGTATTCTTATACAATGGAGTGCTATTCAGCCAAAAAGAAGCATAAACTTGAGACTTTTATAGGTAAATGAGTAAAACTTGAGACCATACTGTAGTGAAATAAATCAGACTTGCATGTGTAAACATCATATTGTCTCCCTGGTGTGAGAAATGGAAAGTGTAAATAAAGTCTAAAATGTATAATAGATAATTGTGGAATGTGAAGAAATTGTTAAAAAGGAAAAGAACTAGGATGGGGGGAAGGAGAAAGAAAAAAATGCAAGTTAGTTACACTATTAGGGTCTCTTAATTCATAGAAAAAGGAAGATCCATGCTAATATTGATTGGAGATTTTTTTTTATGCCCATATCTTATATTCGGAATGACTACTTTAATAATATGCAATGTATTAACTGTTGTTATTCTTTGATCATCTTGAAATTTTGTTTTACCATTTTTCCATAAAATGAAAAAAAGGAGTTAGACTTCTGTTTTTGTGTACATTAGATTTTAGAACCATACATAGTTACAAAATGAAATTAAGTCAAGCCAGTAACTAATCAGTCCCTTTAAAAATAAGCCTTCTAGCTGGGTATGGTGGTGCATGCCTATAACCCCAGGTATTCAGAAGACTGAGGTGGGATTCTTGCCAGTTTGAGGTCAGCCTTTACAACTTCATCAAGGCCCTACCTCAAAGTCAAAGAATAAAAAGGGTTAGGAATTGAGCTCAGTAGTTGAGCACTGGTCTAGCATGTACAGAATCCAGGATTCAATTCCCATTACTAGAAATACATAAGCCTTCTGTAAGTGTCCTTACCCTATTATGTTAGGTATAAATTTTTTTAGAATAAAAATGTGTTAATGTTTTTCAGTTGTCAGCTGAGGTACATAGGATACACTCAATCCAAGGAACAGAGCCTGTGGTGCTGTTCAAGGACGGCGCTGCTCGTGGTTTGGAGGCCTTGCTTGCAGAGCCTCAGCAGGAAATCGAAACGGTTCTCTCCGATGGAGAAGTGATTAAGTAAGTTTTAATATTTGGAAGTGAATTTTTACCAAGATGAAAGTGTACTGTATATTTATTACATTGTTCACTGTGTTCAAAAGTGGAAGTGGTGGCCCACGCCTGTAATCTCAGTACTCAGGAGGCTGAGGCAGGAGGAACATTGCAAGTTCAAGATCAGCCTGGCCTACAAAGTGAGCTCAAGACCAGCCAGAAGTGCATAGTGAGACCCTGTCTCAAAGACAAAAAAAAAAAAAAAAATTAAAAAATAAAAGTAGAAGTATAGTAAAAGTAACCTAGGGCTGAGCTTGCAGCCCAGTGGTAGACTGATGCCCAGCATTCCTGGAGCCCTAAATTCAGTGCCCAGCATCTCACCAGCAGAGAGAGAGACAGAGACCTAGTTAAACCACTTAGGAGACACTGACCAAACCTCCCCCAAAAGATGCTGGGATGCTAAGTGATTGAGGAAACCACGGTCAGTCACAGAGTCCTCTTCCAGTGACAGAGAACTGGGTAGTCAGTTATTTTAAGCTGAAACGAATAATTCCAAAGCTCCAGAGTCTTTTTGTTTCTGTCACATTGCCCTGCCTGCCAAATTACAACATTTTTCTCTAGAGAAAAGGAAAGCTTGTTAGTGACTTCCTAATAGTGCTGTGAGACTTCTGCTCATTCCAGATTCTGGAATAAACCTGAAAAAATGACTCAGCCAAGTGATAGAAGGACATTTCACGGTCTCACATCTCCAGTTCTCATTATTTCCTCACGCTTCCTAAAGTCCACGTGAAGACTCGTATTTAGTAAGTGAACAGTATGAACAGTGGCAGCTGCATTTCAGGTTGACCTGATGCATGCCTCTGGGGTGTAAGCGACTGCTTTGGGGAAAGTTCTCTAAGTTACACTCATCACGGCACCACAGACTATCTGTGCTGCCTTGGTTACGAGGCCATCAGTCTCCCCGTGGCTCTGTCACTTGAAGTAGGCAGATGAGATCCTAACATTTTCCCTAGAACACTAGTCCCAAAAGTAATTCTGAAGTTGTCGGAGGGGTCCGTTTAGGTTTGGGTGGCACCACGTGCAGCACTCTCACCCCCTCTTGGAACCTTGCTGCCTCCTGCATTTACTCCAGACACACCTACTGACTGCCTGTGGTGTATGTTCTCTGTTGTCTTTCTGGCTTCAAAAAATAATAATGTTTTCTTAAAGTTTGCTTCATTTTTGTCTTAACTGATTTTTGTGTTTTGAAATTTTTCTATTTTTAGGTGGACAAAGTTTTTTGTGGTATTTAGGCATCCTGTCTTAGTTTTTGTTACTGAAAAAGTAAGTAGTATCTTCACTTTCTGGTCTCTTCGGTGAAATCTTCAAATTGCTTATATTAGTGTTTTTTTTGTTTGTTTGTTTTTTTGTTTTTTTTTTTTTTTTTTGCGGCACCAGGGATCAAACTCACAACCTCGCACCTGCCTGGGCAGGCGCTTAAGCCGCTGAGCCAAACTCCCGGCCCTGGTTTTTTGAGGCAGGGTCGCACTGGGTAGCTCAGGCTGGCCTTGCGCTCGCGTTGTAGCCCAAGCCAGCCTCGAACTCACAACACTCCTCCTACCTCAGGCTCCCGAGTGCTGGGATTAAGCTTATATTAGTTTTAAGACTAAAAATGTAACTTTAGTATTTCAGAAGATTCTTAAATTTTAAAAATATTCTAAATACACACACACACACACACACACACACACACACAGGCCAGGGATTTAGCTCAGTGGTGTAAACACCTGACTGTCAAGCGCAAGATTGTGAGTTCGATCCCTGGTACAAAAAAACAACAAGAAAAAGAATTTTAAACACTAAGATATGTTAGAATTACTTCTGTGCCTAAATTGAATATTTTTATTTATAATATTTTAAATTTAATTTGGACGAGAAGTTAAGTATTCATTGCAGTAGTTAGAATGAAATGACAACTTCTGGTTTGTTTGTTTGTTTTAGTACTGGGGACAACTTCTAGTTTTAACAATTAAATGTAGTTGGCTGAAATGGCAGTATTTATAAAATAAAATTACCCTTTTATTGCAGGATGGAAATCATTTTGCTTATGTACAAATGATCAACTCACGAAACTTAAGCAAATATACTCTCTTGCTTGGACAAGAAGAAAAATCTCTTACACTGAGTTTTTCTGCTTATGTGGATCGGAAGTTTATTTCTTTAATGTCATTAAGTAAGTTTTCCTTAAACTTCCAGCAATTTTTAATAATTTATGGGCTAGTGTAGTTTTGAGTCTTGCAGTTTTCTGTTATAGTCTTCCCCTTTTCCTGCTTCCTGATAAGGATTTATGCCTTTGCCTTCTGTGCTTCACCATGCATTGTGGTCAGCAGTGTTGTATTCTGAGGGAGTATTCGTGTGTAAGTATATCAGAAAACCACAGTTTTCAGACATCATTTCTGTAGCTCTCATGTTTTAAAATTTGCCATAAATGTAAATAATATAATACCTGTGAAAAAAAATTTTTTTTATCCTTATGATAAGGCCACATTCTTTGATAGAGTAACTGGTAGAACATAAAATACCCGCTTGACATTGAGTGTTCCATACCTCTTTTCTACCCATTAGACTCAGTATGTCTTTCTTTGAACGAACAGTGAATGAGGCAGATGGACAAAGACAGTAATAGAGTAGGGTTGGCCAAGCCACCTGTTTGTTTGTTTGTTTGTGTTTTTTGAGACAAGGTCTCACCATGTAGTGCAGGCTGGCTTTTAACTCACTGTGTAGCCTAGGCTAGTCTCAAACTCATGGTGATCCTCCCACCTCAGCCTCCCAAGTGTTGGGATTATATGTATGTGCCATCATGCCTGGTTTGCCACCTACTTTTTGTAGATTTTTTTTTTAACAGATTTAAAAAAATTTTTAATACCTTGTATTTACTTCTGTATAATGTTCTAACTAACCCCAGACTTACATTTCTAGGGAAAAAAAAAAAAAAAAAAGAAAATAGTCTTTGAAGTACCCTCTCCTCCAGCTCTTTGTGACTTTGAAGTCATTTTGAAGAAATTATGGAGGAGAAAACAGGAATATTATTTAGGAAATGCTGAATATGGTCGCACATGCCTATTATCCCAGGATTTAAGAGGCTGAAGCAGAAAGATTGCCCACAAGTTCCAGGCCTACCTGAGCTACATAGTCAGTTCAAGGCCAGCCTGAACTATAGAGCAAGACCCTGTCTCAAAACAAAAAACAAACAGAAAATACTTATTTCTGTATTATTACAATTATCTTTATGAAGTTTTTCAATGTGTAGCTGTTTGTAACACCTGTTAAAAACACTCTCTTCATTTATCATAGCCAGGTATTTGGCATATGCTTCACGTTTTAGTATAACAAACATTGAAGGGGGTCAGAACTAGAGGGTCATGTAAATCTTTCTGTAGCATCGATAGAACCATGTAAAACTTGCAGAATTCAGTTGACCTACAAAAAATAACAATTTCATATGGTTTTCAGGTAGATTGAGTAACAAGAAATGTAATATAGTGATCTGATTCTAGTTTCTTGGGCTTTAGAAGTAACTGGCAAAACCCTAAGTTCAATCCACAGTGTTGCCTCCCCCCACGACGCCCCATCCAGTTTTCTAGTGTGGACTTTTTTTTTGAGGCAGGATCTTGCCCAGGCTGGCCTTGAACTCACAATGATCCTCCTGCCTCACCCTCCCAAGAGCTGGGATAGCAGTTGTGCACCACTGTGCCCAGCACCCTCTCAATATTTTTAATTAGTTACAGGTGTGTGCTGTGTTTATTTTTTTGGTTATTTACATTTGAAGTATTCTTTAAAGGAAAGCATAGAGTGATGTGATTGTTTTTCTGCTTGAGTTGTTTTAGCACATTGTTAAAATCTTAAAAACAACCTAGAACATTTAATTACAATAGATACAGAACTGTAGCCGGGCGTGGTGGCGCATGCCTTTAATCCCAGCACTCGGGAGGCTGAGGTAGGCGGAGCGTTGTGAGTTCGAGGCCGGCTTGGGCTACAACGCAAGCACAAGGCCGGCCTGAGCTACATAGTGCGACCCTGCCTCAAAAAACCAGGACCGGGAGTTTGGCTCAGTGGCTTAAGTGCCTGCCTTGGCAGGCGCGAGGTTGTGAGTTCAATCCCTGGTGCCACAAAAAAAAAAAAAAAAAAACCAATAGATACAGAACTGTTCTTAACCCATTACTGAACCACAAATATTTGTTTCCAACAGGCTCTGATGGATGTGTATACGAAACCTTAATACCAATATATCCGAGTGACACAGAAAAAAATCAGAGATTAGTTAGATCTCTGCTGCTCAAGGCGGTTGTGTCTGGTATTCCTCCAAATGGTGTTACACTCACCGTCCTGGATCAAGATCATGTAGCAGTCCTAGGACCTCCACTGCCATCTTCCAAGGGTAACTGAAATCCAGTCAGTTGAGAACTCCTGGGCTGGGGCTAGCTCAGTGGTGGAGTACTTGCCAAATGTGTCAGCATGGAAGGAGGTTACTTGTTCCTTCAAATTGTACCTTTTCATCTTCTTATCCTCTTCATTTTTTATTACCACCTCAATTCATTCTCTTTATCCTGATACTCGTTATTCTTGTAACTTTCTACTTCTTGAATGGGTCTTTTATTTCATTCTTTATCTGTTAATCAACACTTCCTTGTACTAGTCCCTTGTTCATGACTATAATATACTAAAGAAATGAAAACAAAAATATCTGTCAGGCATTTAAAACTTTGGTTACCCTGACATGGTGGCATGTACGTGTAATCCAAGCACTTGGGAGGCTGAGGCAGAAGGATTGCCATGAGTTTGAGGCCAACCTGAACTACATAGCCAGACCTTGTTTCAAAAAAAAAAACCAAACTTTGGAAGGTCCTCCAATACAGGATTGAATTCTTACTGATGTTTCACAGCACAGAATCCACTGGATTTAGTTAGTTTTACAACCTGAGGACTACTAGTGTGCTTCGGGTCTTTGTCAGTACAAGACTAGGGGCTCTACCCTATCGTCTAAAACTCAGTTCAGCTCTCTCCACAGTCTATGCCCCATCCACTTTCTCTAGTCTTTTCTTGCAATTTTAGTAAAGAACCCTTTTAATTCAGGCCAGGGTCCATATGGACTACCGCTTTCACCTGGCCCTCTACTTATTAAGATAGTAACTACTAGTTAACAGCAAAATGATCATCAGGCATTTTACATACATCATCTCATTATTTGTATCATTTACTTCAACAACCCTGGATGAGAAGGTACAGTTACTCTCATCCCTGCCCTACAAAAGAGGAACTGAATGAGCTGTTAGGTAGGTACTGGAACAAGGGTTTAGCTCAAGCAGGTTAACTCTGTGCTGCCATGCCCCCTCCCACTCTAGGTCTGAACCTTCCTTACAGCATGCACTTCCCAGCACCCATCCTCCCTCTTCCTTGTTCCTCCTCTACCCCTCTCCCACCCACCTCCTAAAAAACCCAGTAACCTCTGCTACAGTTTCCCGTCTCTTCCCAGGGGATTTGGTTTTATTGTTGTTTTTGTTTGCAAATACTATTCTCTCTCTCTCTCTCTCTCTCTCTCTCTCTCTCTCTCTCTCTCTCTCTCTCTCGTTTGTTTGTTTGTTTTTTATCTTACCATGTAGTTCAGGCTGGCCTTGAACTCACTATGTAACCCAGGCTGGCTTTGCAGACTCGCAAAGATTGTCTTGCCTTATTCTTCCCAAGTGCTGTGATTGCAGACGTGTACCACCACACCTGGCTCAATTTTCTTCTGTTTATATAAGTGGTAGCATAAACTGTTATATACTTTACTTACCTACTCATAATATCTTAGAGATCTTTCCATATCACTGTTTTTTGGTTTTGTTTTGTTTTGTTTTGTTTTTTGTGGTACTGGCAGTTGAACTCACAACCTTGAGCCTGCCAGGCAGGCACTGAAGCCACTGAGCCAAACTCCTGGCCCTTTATTTTTTTTCTTACTCTCAACCTCGGGCGCTTATGCCACTGAGCCAAATCCCTGGCCCTATTTTTTGAGACAGGGTCTCACTATGCAGTTCAGGCTGGCCTTGAACTCACTTTGTAGCCCAAGCTGGTCTCGAAGTCACAACGATCCTCTTGCCTCAGCCTCCCCAAGTGCTGGGATTAAGGGCGTGTGCCACCACACCCAGCTTTTCTTTTTCTTTTCTTTTTTTTTTTTTTTTTCTGAGTAGCTGCGTATTTCCTTAAACGGTGTTTTACAGTGTGATCCCTCTCTTAGATATTAGCCATCCATTCTTTTTTTTATTGTAGTTGCAGTAAAATTCATGTAACGTGAGGTTAACCATATTAAAGTGAATATCTCAGTGTCATTTAGTACCTTCACCGTGTTATACAACTGCTGCTTCTATCTAGTTTTAAAACGTTTTCATCACCCTAAAGAGAACACTGTACCCATTGAGCAGTTGCTCCCCATTCTCCTGGAATCATGCAGTGCTTTTGTGTCTGACTTCTTTTATTTTGTCTGATATTGTCCAGGTTCATCCACACTGTTACATATGTCAGTATTTTCTTTAAAAATTTTTCTTTACTCTTTTTGCAGAACAATATTCTGTTGTATGTATATACCACGGTTTGTTTATCCCTTGCTGGATATTTTAGCTGCTTCCACCTTTTGGTTATTGTGATGATGATATCAGCATGTGTTTACATATATTTGAGTACCAGTTTTTAATTCTTTTGAATATAGTGTTTAACTTTTTTTTCTCTCAGTGTTAGGGATTAAATCTAGGGGCTTACACATGCTAGTCAAGTGCTCTACCACTGAACCACATCTCCATCCAGTGTTTAACTTTTTGAAGAACTTCTAAAGTAGGTTTTAGCCACTTTGTGGTTAAAACTTTTTGGTGCTTAACTTTCTGAAGACCTTCATAGTATTTGAACAATTTTATATTTTTCACAAGCGTTATACAAGGGTTTCTTTCAATTACTCCACATCTTCACTTATATTTGCTATTTTCCCTATTTTGGATTATGGTCAGTCTAGTAGTTATGGAGTGATACTTCATTGTGGTTTTGATTTGCATTTTCCTATTGATTGATAATATTGAACATTTTTTCACGTGATTTTTGGTCATTCGTATATTTTACTGGAGAAGTCTATTTAAGTATGGCTTATTATGCTTTCCAGACTTTTTTTTTCCCCATTCTTTAGATTCTCTGTTTATTTTCTTGATAATATCCTTTGCTACACTAATGATTCTAACTTTGACAAAGTCCAGTTACTTCTTTTTTCTTTTGTTGCTTGTGATTTTGGTATCATACCTAAAAATTTATTGCAAAACTCAGAGTCAAAAAAATCTATCCCTATGGTTCCTTCTACAAGTTTTATTATTGTAGCTCTTATATTTAAGTTGTTGATCCATTTGGAATTAATTTTTGTATATGATGTGAACTGAATCCAACCTCATTCCTTTGCATGTTATTCAGCTGTCCCAGCACCATTCAAATTATGTTTGTACTTTGGGGGGTTTTGTTCATTTGTTTGTTTGTTTTTGAGTTGGAGCCTTGCTCTGTTGCTGTTATGGTTTGTGTCTAATGTCCCCCCAAAGCCTCTTGTGGTCACAGGCAGGGCTTTGCAGAGGTGACTGGATCTAGAGTATGTGACACTGGGATTGATTCATGGTATAATGCTAAGATTAAGAGTGCTGCGATTAAGGGTGTGTAATTATAAAGATAGTCCACTGATTGGTTTGGCATCCATGCTAAACTGGGTAGCCTCGACAAAATATAAAAGGAGAAGAAAGAAGCTGCTATTGTTGCTAGTAGTTTGCTGCCTTCTGCCCACCATGAAATGTTTCTCCTCTGGGATGCCCCTCTGCCATGCCGCTCTGCCTTGGAGCCAGCCAGCTATGGACTGAAACCTCCACAGACTGAGCTAAAATAATCTTTCCTCTTTTAACTTTGAATGTTGAGTATATCTTTGTCATGTTACTCATTTTAGAGACAAAGCTTTAGTCTTTTCACCACTGAATATGATGATAGCTATGGATTTTTCATAGATGTCCTGTATCTTGAGAGCTTGTTTGGAGGTTCTAGCAGGGGCTGCTCATATACCCTTTTTTTTTTTTTT
>RJWM01023508.1:0-32068 GCA_004363535.1 Dasyprocta punctata
ATTTGCCATTTGTATTTCTTTCTCTGAGAAGTGTGTATTCATCTCAGATGCCCATTTTTGGATTGGGTCCTTGAATTTTAGGGGCCTGATTTCTTTTAATTCTTTATATGTTTTAGATAGAAGTCCTTTGTCTGATGGACAATTGGCTAAGATATTTTCCCAGTTCATGGGTTTTCTTTTCACTCTGTTGGAGATTTCCGTTGACATGCAAAAAGTTTTTAGTAAGATGAGATCCCAGTTGTTGATTCTGGGAAGTGTTTCCCGTGCAATTTGCTTTTTGTTCATGAACTCTATACCTACTCCTACGTCATCAAGATTTTTACCTACTGTGTCTTCTAGTAAGTTTAGTGTCTCTGTTTTAATATTCAGATCTTTGATCTATTTTGACTTTATTTTAGTGCATGGTGATAGGCATGGATCTAGTTTTAGTTTACGGCATATAGAAAGCCAGTTTTTCCAGCACCATTTGTTAAAGAGGCTATCTTTCTTCCAATGTACATGTTTGGCCCCTTTGTCAAAGATGAGGTGGCTAAGTGTGTTTGTAGTTGTGGCTGTATCTTCTAATCTATTCCACTGATCTTCAGGAAAAGGATATTAAAAGTAACTAAAATCTTCCAAAATAGCTTGAGTAGGGGACACATGAGTAGGATGTAGTGACATGAGCAGATTTTAAACGATCCATACCACTGAATTCAATAGTGATCTTGTGATATTATAAATAAAGCTTTTTAATTTATTTTTTATTTATTTATTTATTTATTTATTCATTTTTGCAGCACCAGGGATCAAACTCACAACCTCGCACCTGCCAGGGCAGGCGCTTAAGCCACTGAGCCAAACTCCCAGTCCTGGTTTTCTGAGGCAGGGTCGCACTATGAAGCTCAGGCCGGCCTTGCACTTGCGTTGTAGCCCAATCTGGCCTTGAACTCACAACGTTCCTCCTACCTCAGCCTCCCGAGTGCTGGGATTAAAGGCGTGCACCACCACGCCTGGCTTAAAGCTTTTTTAAAAAGAGGGTCTTACTATATAGTTCAGCCTGCCCTTGATCTCACTATGTAGCCCAGGCTGGCCTCCAACTCACAGCATTCCTCCTGCCTCAGCTTCCTGAGTGTTGGGATTACAGGAAGGTGCCATCATGCCCAGCCGAAAAAAAACTTTCAGACAAGATCAGACACACTCAGGGTGGTATGGCTGTAAACCTGGCCAAATAAAACTTTCAAGAGAGCAGGAGGGAAGGAGAGACGATGAGACTGAAGTCTAGAAAGTGTGACTTTAGGAAGAAAATGTAGGGAAATGGGAGGCAAAATATTTCCTTGGTGGAAAACAATGAATTTGAGAACTCAACTACCCATGTTCTGGTTTGGGATTATTCACTCTTTCTGTGCTTCAGTTTCCCATCTGTAAAATGGGCTAATAGTTCTTACCTAATGGTCTGTGTGTGCATGTGAGTGGGTGTGTTAAATCAGTTAATAAACATAAAAATTTAGAACAGTGGTTAGAAGCTGGGTGTGGTGGCACACACGTGTAATCCCAGCACTGGGGAGGCTGAGGCAAGAGGATCATTGTGAGTTCGAGACCAGACTGGGCTACAAAGTGAGCTCAAGACCAGACTGAACTGGATAGCGAGACCCTGTCTCAAAAAGACAAAAAAAAGAAAAAAAAAAAAGAACAGTGGTTGGCACATAATGATCACGTAAGAGCAGGATGTGGTGGTGCATGCCTGTAATCTCAGCATTCTGGAGGCTGAGGCAGGAGTTTCACTACAACTTGGAGGCCAGCCTGGCCTATATAGAGAGTTCAAGGCAAGCCTGGAATACATAGCAAGACCCTGTCTGGAAAAAAGAAAAATTGCTCAAGAAATGTTAGACATTGAGCTAGGGATGTAGCTCAGTGCAGAGTGCTTGTCTAGCATGCCTGAGGCCCTGATTTTGAACCCAAGTACTATACACACACACACACACACACACACACACACACAGAACGCATGCACACACATGTGAAAAGGTTAGATACTGGTATTATATTCTAGGAGTCTGGCACAAAGAAGAGAGAAATGAGTGGAATTTTGGAAAGAAAAATACATTCAAAGTTGTGTTGTTTTTAAGGTTAAGACCTTAAAAACCTCTTTCTCCCCTGGTGTGGTGGTACATGTCTGTACACTCAGGAAGTTGAGGCAGAAAGATCTCAAGTTTAAGGTTAACCTGGGTACATAGCAAAACCCTGCCTCAGAAAACAAAACAAAACACCACTCGCTGATCCTAGCAGGGGGAAAATCAGACCAGAGATCAGATGACCCTGCTGATGCCGGCTTTCTGCAGACACCCATACCTTTGGCGGCTCTGTGGTCATCTTGATGCTGGCCTGTAGGATCGAGATAGGGAAGTCGGGGTGGGGGCTAGAGCTCAGCCAGAGCCGGAAGGCAGGGTGAGGGTCCTCCACCTGCAGCTGCTCCACCAACTTGTCCAGGTTGGGCATCCAAGAGAGGGACAGGTGGCAGTTTGCCAGGAACACCCAGTGTCCTGTAAGAAGAGGCCAAGGACAGCAGGAATCATTCCCTAACCCCCACCTGTCCCCACACTTTCCACGCACAGAGGGGACAGTGCAGACGGCTCAGGTCTGCCACTCCTTGGGCCTTCTGGAAGAGCAGGAGCTGTGGTCACCTAGGGATGGAAATGAGAGTGGATGAGCAGATGACACTGACCCTTCGTAACACCGTCTCTGAGGAGCCGAGCAGCAATGGGGGCCTGGCCCTGGCCCAGGGAGAGGGCGTGGAAGCGCTGGGCCATGCCTGTGTGCTCTGCCAACTGGAGCAGGGCACTGGTGGGGTCCACGCCTGGGGACAGGATGAATACCAGTGGGGTTCGCGGCGTTGAGTCCTCCATCACCTGGAAGCAGGGAGGCACATCAGGCAGAAGCCATGGAGCCCAGGCAGGGAGAGAGCACGGAGTGTGCAGCAGAGCGCGGAGGCGAGGGGCCGGGGCGCACGAGGGGGCAGGCCACTGACCAGCTTCATGTTTAGCACAGGCGGCTCAATGAAGCGGGAGCCCAGGTTGGAGACGATGAAGGAGGTGACACAGAATGCCACCCGGTCCTGGCGCAGGGAGCGAACGATCAGCATCCGTTGCATTTCGTTGCAGGCGTTCTCCCACTCGCCTGGCAGGAGCAGAGCAACGGCAGGGAAGAGCGGTTAGGAGAGCCAGGGATCCCAACAAGGAAACACTCAGGGACTGTGGCCAGCGAGGGGACCTCGGGGATGGGAGGAAGAAGGAGGGACCGGAGCCCAGGCTGGAGGAAAGGAGACAGACACGGGGGAGGGCGGCCGAGGCCTGGTACCCGGCAGCATGGCCTTCTCCGGGGTGGCGTTGGTGTACCACAGGTGCCAGTCCCGGGGGTACTGCTCGAAGGAGTTCATGAGTCCGTGGAAGTTGGTCAGCTTGTCCAGCTCTGTGATGTTATCCCAGTACGCATCCGCCAGCCAGCCGGGGCACGGGTTGTCCATCTGACCCTCCCGATCTAGGACCTTGGGGGAACAGCGGGGGCGCAGGCTGATGCGAATGCTTCAAAAGAAGAATCACTGATTTTGAATGTTCCCAGCACAAAGAAACAACAAACGTCTGAACTGATGAATATGCCAGTTACCCTGCTCTGATTATTATGTGCTGTACTATATACATACTGAAGTGTCACACATCGGGTCACTGTGCCCCATAAACGTGTACGACTACTATGCTGAGGACTGAAACTAGGAACATGCACGTACTAGGCAAGCATTCTACCACACAGCTACACTCCCAGCCCAAAGTGTGTATTTCTGAAAAATTTTTGAGACAGGGTCTTGCTAAATTGCTAAGTTTCCCAGGCTGGCCTCGAACTTGTAATCCTCCTGCCTCAGCCTCCCGGAGTGCTGGAATTTCAGGTGAGCATAGCCTCACCCGGCATCTTTCCTTCCTCCCTCCATCCTTCCCTCCCCTCCTTCTTTTCTGGGGTAAGCAAGCCAAGATGGTCTTGCATGAAACAAAGCGAATGCAAAGGTGAATCCAAGAAGAACAGAATCCACCTTTCCCGTGGATAATGTAGGTGGGACGGGGTTGGGGTGGGGGTGGGGGTAGTGCTGGGGTCCTGATAGGATTCATGCTGCTGGGTGCTATCCGCTGATCTTCAGGAAGCTTGCGCCCTCTGGTGGACTTTTGGTGATAATGTCTCCACCCCGATGACTGGGTAGCCTCACCCTAACTCTTTTGATTTATCCTCTTTTAACAACAAAAATTTTGTTTGCAGTGTTCACAGGTGTTAGGCAAGTGCTCTGTCACTGAACTACATCCCCACCCCATAAGGTTTTTGTTTTGTTTTGTTTTTAAAGTGGGGCGTTGCTATGTTGCCCAGGCTGGTCTCTAACTCCGGCTCAGCCTCTGGGATTTGAGAGTGGAGTGAGGTTGGGGGAAATTTAAGACAGGGTCTTTCTATCTAGTCCTGGATGGCCTTGAACTCACTATGTAGTCTAGGCTGGCCTTGAACTCATGGCAACCCTCTTGCCTCAGCCTCCCAAGTGTTGGTATTATAGGCATGTGCCACCATGCCTGGAAACCTCTGGGATTTTTAATAAATACCGTATTTATTGTTTACCAACTGTATTTTTAAACATTTGGGATGCATCATTGGAAGAATTGGACAAATATGAACCAATGGGCAGATTATAGACCAAAAACATAACAAATACAAGTAAACACATCATCTAGTACATTAGAGATGGCAGTGCTGGGGAAGGTAAGGAGACTGAGAGTCTGGGAGGTGGGGTAGAGCACTGCGTAAGGTCAAGGGCAGGGGGCTCTGAGGAAGCGCACTTGCCCAGCACGTTTGAGGCCCTGTCCCCAGCATGAAAAGGAAGAAGAGAAGAAAGGGGAAGGGAAGGGAGGAGGAGAAGATAGCCAAGGAGGCTTTGCTGAGATGAGGCTCAAAGGAGGTTGGAGAGGCCAAAGTCACACATGGGGGACACTGTCTGGCCCAGGCCACAGCCAGGACTCAAGCTCTACAGTGACACTGGCTGGAGCCTCTGAGGGGGCCATGGGGCCCATGCCGCTGGAGTGGCCGGAGGGGCTGGGCAGAGGGCGACAGGGGCTCCTGTCAGATGATGTCCCTGTCAGATGATGTCCCTGAGAAAGGGCCCTCCCCGCTGGTGGCTGAATTGAAAGCTTAGGTGTTGGGAGCCCCTGAAAAGCTGTTGCTGAAATACAGATGAGAGATGAAGTGAAGGTGGTTAAAGGAATAAAACTTGCCCAGCAGTACTTGGGAGGCTGAGGCAGGAGGATCACCGTAAGTTTGAGGCTAGCCTGGGCTACAGAGAGAGACCCTCTCTCAAAAAACAAAACAAAAAAACAACAATAACAACAAGGACAACAAAAAACTGCTATCCAGGAGGGAGGAGTTGCTGCGTTGGTGTCCAGCAGCTGAAAGGCCCATTGAGGCCCATGATGACGGATGAGAAAGGACTCCTGTCGGTCAGTACGAGTGTGTTTTTCTCCAGCCATGGTCAGCTGCTCCGCCCTCACAGGGTCAGGGGGGGAAGGAAAGTTGTATCTAGCAGAGTTGTGGGGTTGTTTCTTTGTTTGATACTGGGAATCAAACTCAGGACCTTGCACTTACCAGACAGGTGCTGGGCCACTGAGCTACACCTCCAGCCCTGAGAGCTGTGGTTTTGCCAAACAAATGTCCCACAGAGAGCAAGGGGCAAGAAAGTGGGGGTGCCTGCAGGGAGAGACTGACGGCGGCCGTCCAGTGCAGGCTGGGAAAGGTGTGGCTTCAGATGCAGCAAAAAGGTGGCACAATCACAGCCATCCTTGGGTCCCAGGTGAGTGGCCCTCCAACGCCCAGCCAGCTCTGTGTGCCAGGGGGCGCAGGACAGCCACTGCCACAGCCCCGGGCAGCTTCTAGCACACCTGCTCCTCACCTGGTTTTTCTCAGCTCCTTTGCTGACACCTTGGGCCCGACCCCAGGGTCTGGAGTCCTCATCACACACAACCGCATCCCCAGCCTGGCCCACTCACGGTGGGCTGTGCCCGCTGTCCCAACTCACCACGCCCCCACGCAGAAAGAAGTTGTACTCATCCATGTTGAGCTTGCCAGAGGTCTCCAGAATCTTGGCGCACATATGGAAACTGAAGAGCAGTTTGTGGCGCTCAAAAAGGGTGCGGCAGGTGTACCTGGGAGAGGGGACGGGAAGGATGGAGGAGGCGCTGAGGTCAGCGGTGCGACCAGCACAGAGGCTCAGCGAGTGAGGATCCTGTGACCACAGAGCCTCACACCAGGTGAGGTCTTAGTCAGCATTTAACCCGAGCCTCCTAGAAACCTCCAAGGACTCAGGGGTCCCGAGAGATGACTTTCCCAGAGTTCACTGGTAACTAGGCATTCAGTTCCATTAAGAAATAAGACATTACAACCGGGAGTTTGGCTCAGTGGCTTAAGCGCCTGTCTGGCAGGTATGAGGTTGAGAGTTTGATTCCCTGGTGCTGCGAAAAAAAAAATAAAAAAAGAGATAAAATATTAGTAGAGAGGGGTGACACACTCCTTTAATACCAGCACTCTGGGAGGCTGGGACATGAGGATCACAAGTTTCAGCCCAGCCTGTTTCGAAATAAAAAGTAAAAAGGGCTTCAGATGTAGCTCAGTATGAAGGCCCTGGGTTTAATCCCCAGTCATGAAAAGGAGAAAGAAAGAGAGAAAGAAAGAAAGAAAGAAAGAAAGAAAGGAAGGAAAGGAAAGGAAGAGAAAGGAAAGGAAGGGAAGGGAAGGGAAAGGAAAGGAAGGGAAGGGAAGGGAAGGAAAGGAAAGGAAGAGAAAGGAAAGGAAGAGAAAGGAAAGGAAGGGAAGGGAAGGGAAGGGAAGGGAAGGGAAAGGAAAGGAAAGGAAAGGAACAAGACACCATGTATCCCCTGCTGTCCTGCCAGGCACCCTGCTAGGTTCTGAAGACACCAGATGAGTAAGTGCTGAACTGTCCGTGAGGAAGTCAGACAAGGGAGGGGCGCCTTGTCCTCTGACACAGACACGCAGGCCCTGGGTTGTGACATAAGTTCTGATGAGGTTTGATGAGTCATTTAAAGAGGTGGCCGTGGTGTCAAGGCAGGGGGCCCAGCTTTGCCTTGTGGAAGCTTCTGAGAGGGCTTTCCCCAAGGCTCAGCAGGGCTCCCGAGCAGCGTGGGAAAGGCAGAGAAGTGAGTGCCCCAGGGAGGGCTCAGAGCATTCGCGAGAGTCAAGGTGGTGGCATATGCCTGTAATCCCAGCACTTGGGAGGCTGAGGCAGGACAATCACCACTGAGTTCGAGGCCAGCCTGGATTACACAGCAAGACCCAAGGGTCAAGGGGAGAGAAGGCAGTACTGCCCAGGCAGCTGGTGCGAGGTGGGGGACAGGAGGCTGAGGCAGGTGGAAGCCAGGTCACACAGGCCTTTGGGGCCACTGGAGAGGAGACAAACTAGGACGAGTGTAAACCAGGAGTGACAGGGTCAGGCTGCGTGTTTGGAAGGCTCACAAGTCGAAGGGCAGGATGAACTGTCGGGAGCCTCTGTGCGGTTCGGGAAGGAAGGCCGTGAAGACCTAGCTGACGGTCCCCCGGAGCAGGCAGTGAGGAGAACGGGAGGGGCGGTTTGCAGAGGTGCTCATGAGTGAAACCCTAGTGGCCGACTTGAGGGAAGAGTCAAGGGTGACCGCTGGTTCCTGGCGTGGGTGATTGGGCGATTGGGCGGTGGGTGCTGGTACCACTCAGAGGAAGACCCTGGTGGAAGAGGGAAGGTGATGGGTTTGATGTGAAACAAGTTGAACCTGAGGAGTCTGTGGGATGTCCAGGAAGAGCTGTCAAGTATTTCGCTGCTTAAAATGTGATCCACAGACCGGGAGCACCCGCTTCTCTGGGAGTTTGTTACAGATGCAGAGTCTCAGGCCCACCCAGGCCTCTTGAATCCCTATCTGTCATTTTATTTTATTTTTTTCCAATCTGTATTTAACAAAACTCCCAGGGCTGCTTTTCTTTTTGTTTTTCTTTTGTTTTTAGACAGGGTCTCACTATGTAGTTCAAGCTGGTCCAAACTCACTATATCGCCCAGGCTGGCCTGGAACTGGCAGTGATCTTCCTGCTTCAGCCTCCCAAGTGCTGGGATTACAGGTGTGCGCCACTACGCCCGGCCCCGGTGCTTTACGTACACACTGATGTTTGAGAAGTGTTAGGATCATCCAAAGCATAAGGGAGAACTAAGGATGTACAGTGGAATCAGCAGCCCATTGGTGAAGCTTAAAGCATGAGAATGACTTCCCAGGATGACGTAAGGAAAGGAGAGCAGTTGGACAAGGCCAGTGCCTGGAAAGTGCTATGCTTGGAGTAGCCCGAGGAGAAGAATCGGGGCCCACCCCTTGGCCCCTTGCCTGGTGCGCGGACAGCCTCGTACCTGTAGACAGCGTAGGTGTGGTAGTCGTTCAGGTAGTCAATGCGATCCTCCAGCTTGTTGCTGCGGTGGCTCTTGTCAATGCTGAGGATGAAGAGGCTGATGTAGGCATCCAGCGAGAACTGGTACATGGGGTCAATGCAGCCCATGTCATTGAGCACAAAGAATAGCACTGACGCCCTCTGGGCACATGGGCGGTAAGCCTGTGGGGAGGCAGGGGGGCAGAATGAGGGCCCCAGAGGGGCAGGACACAGAGCGAGGAGGGCTCAGGCTAGTACGACCAGAGCTACTTCTTGCTGGCTGGCCGGGCCCGGGGCCGGAAGGCGCGGGAGCTCACCTCTCGGGCCAAGTCGATGTTGATCTCTGTGGTCTCGCTGGTCTCCAGCTGCTCGGTCACCTCACTGGCGGTTACCTTGGAGGTCTGCAGGGTGTTCACCAGCTGCACGTCATCGAGCAGGGAGCCAGTGGCCTCATTCAGCAGCCTAGGGTGGGGGAAGCAAGAGGGCACGTGGGTCAAAGGGCTTGGGGGACGGGGCTGAAGAAAGGACTCACCGGCCCCTGGAATGCTAGCGGTGCCTCTGGGGAGACCGGAAAGATGCCAGCAGAGAACAAAACAGTGGGGTGGTGGGCAGACGGAGGCAAAGCCTCACCGGAGGATCTCATCCTCCAGCTCCTTGAGCTTCCTCTTGCCAGCAGCGATATTGATGACCAGCGAATCCTTCTGTTCCTCCAGCTCAGGCCGTTCCTTCCGTACCACGATCCCCAGCAGCTGGGCTTCCAGACCCTGGAGGCACCAGGACTTAGGGGAAGGCTCTCACTCCTGCAGCCTCCCCCCGCCATCCTTTCACACCTCCCCCCTCATCCTCAGCTGCCCAGCTCAAGCTGAGCCTTTCTGCCAAGTTTCTTCCAAACTCCACACAGCCTCTCCTACTTCACCCGCGCTCGGTCTGAGCATCAGCTCTTAGCCACCTGTTCTTTAACCGCGAAGTTTACAATGGTGGTCTTGGCCGAGGTCTCTGGACTGTAGTGGGGATTGGAGAGCTTGGTGGTGATGTAGAAACGGAAACTGGTATTATATTCCACCTCCTTGTCTCCAATGCGTATCAGCATCTGGCCACCTGCATCCGCAGAAGAACAAAGGCCAAGGGTCCCACGTGACCAGCTGTGGGCGGACCCATTCCCCAGTGGTATCCAGAACAGTGATTCAGCCCACCCTGAAGGGCCAGCCCAGTAAGTAGAGGACACGGCCAGAGAGCCTCCCTTCCTCCCTCGTGTCCTGTTTGGCTGGCCTCTAGGACTTGTCCCATAAGCTGAGCCCACAGTAAACCCAGGTGCCAACCAATGTGAGCCACAGATTTGTTGAGCACAGGGTTGAGTGTGGGGTCCAGATATTCCTGCACGTTCTGGAGCAGCACCGGGTGTCCAAACTGGATGGCGTGTTCTAGGACTCGAAGGTAATCGCTCATCTGCAGGTCAATGATCTTCAGGCCCTAGAGAGCAAGGGGGAAGATGGAAGAAACACCAGGAGACAATGGCCAAGCATAAGACCTCGAGTAGCGACTAGGCTTGGGAAGAGATCCTACTGGGGCTGCCCAGCTGGGTGTCCAGCCCTGTACCTGGTTTCCTTCCATGTTCTTGATCCATTTCTGCGCCTGAGTCTGAGGATCAATCATGAGGGCCCACCTGAAGCGGGGAGGCGTCAGTTGGAAAACCGGACCTGCTCCTCTTCTGCCTCCCAACCTCTGCAAATCCCTACCTGTTGCCACGGGTGACAATGATGCCATTCTCAGTGGAGAAGGCGTCTGATGGCAACCCCTGGATGTTCCAGTCCCGGACTTTGGTAGGATTGGACAGGAAGGTATCAATGGAGAAGCGAGGTGAGCAAGGAACCTGAAGCTCTCGGATCTGGGGAGACACAAGCCCCAAATTTCAGCTTGAGTTCAGCAGCCTCTCCCCTTCCCTATATCTCTCAATATTCCCCAAACTCCTGTCCCCAACCTTGTTTGAGAGCTCACCCTAAGAACACACTGATCATACCTGAATCTCTCTCTCTCCCTCTCTCTCTCTCTCTCCCCTTGTGCTTTGTGACAGGGTCTCTCTGTATGGCCAGGATGGCCCCCAGTTTGTGATCCTCCTGCCCCAGGCTCCCGAGTGCTGGGATTTAAGCATGTGCCACCACACGCTGCTCCCATCTCACCTTCCTGATCCAGATCTGGTTGACAATCTCATCCCGGTAGTTGGCCAGGAACGGTCCCATGTAGGACAGGAAGGCGGCTGCCAGGAGACAGTCCCCCACCAGGTAGCCAAGATCTTCCTCCAGGCCCTGGGGACAGGGAGGCAGAAGCCACCTGAGCCTCGAGTTCTTTGGGGGACACTTGGAATGCTTTTGAAGGCACTCTCCTCTGGACACATCTAGATCAAAGAAATTCTTTCCCCTCCTAAACCTTTGTGCTCTGGGAACCTGGTTCTAATTACCTTTGAGTTCCCCACCTCTGACAGCAATGCTCACCCTCGGTGATAAGGCCCGACCCTCTGCGAGCCAGGAGCTCACTGAGGTGGAGACAGAGGCTCATGTCTGTTGTCTGTCAGGTTGGCAGCTGTGTGGGTGTTTTCCAGCCCCAAGGGCCTTTCCACCCACATTCTCCCCTAATGCATTCCAGACACCCAGGTTCCTCGATGCCCCATGGCCCCTCAGGGGGAAAGGGATGGCTCTCTCTCTCGGGGTGGGCTGGCAGAGCAGTGGTGGGGCTGCACCCCGCTGGCTCTCACCTTCACGGTCTCCTCCCATCGGGCCTTCTCCCCGGCCAGACCCGACACCAGCATTCCAGCCCGCTCCAGCTTCAGCTGCATCTCTTCGGACTTCTTGCGGAGCTCCTCCTTCTGGGTCAGCTTCTCGTCATACTGCTTCTTCAGCATCTCCAGCTTTTCCGCCACCTGGGAGGAATCAGAGCACAGAGCATAGAAGGCAGGGGTCCAGGGCAGATGGTTCTGTATCAAATCATGCTCTGTGCAACCTCGGGTGAATCTTTCTCTCCTCCTCCTCCTCCTCTTCTTCTTTTCTCTCTCTCTCTCTCTTTCTCTCTCTCTCTCTCTCTCTCTCTCTCTCTCTCTCTCCCCTGAGGATCAAACCCAGGGGTGTGCCACCAACAAGTTTTATGCCCAAGGCCTTTTTATTTTTTATTTTGAGACACGACTTGCTCAGTTACTTGGGCTGACTTTGGATTTGCCATCCACCTGCCTAAGTTCCTCCAGCAGTTTGCATTACAGCCAAGTACAGATTAATCTCTTGGTCTCTCTCTTTTGTGGAGGGTGGGGGGTTAGGTAGGGTCTTACTATGTAGTTTAGCCAGGCCTTAAACTCACTCGTGTAGCCCAGGCTGGCCTCAAACTAATAATGATCCTCCTGCCTCAGCCTCCCGAGGGTTGGAATTACAGTCATGGGCCACCACACCCAACTATTTCTCTCATGCTACGTAAGACAGGAGTAATACCCTGTAGAGTTGTTGTGAGATGATTTTTTTTTCCTTTCTTCCTACACTCTGCTCTGCAGCACAGAACTGCTTGATAATGCAAATCAAAACTTGGTGGGGATCTGGCAGGGTGATGCATACCTATAATACTATAATAGCAGCACTTTGGGAGATTAAGGCAGGAAGGTCAAAAACCAAACACACACCTGTAATCCCAGCACTCAGGAAGCTGAGGCAGGAATGTCACTGAATTTGAGGCCAGCCTGGACTATATAGGAAGACTCTGTCTCAAAAAACAAACACACACACACCACAAATCCACCCTGGACAATTTAGCAAAACCCTATCTCAAAATAAAAAAATAAGAAAGGGTTGGAATGTAGCTCAGTGTGAAGCCCCTGGATTCAGTCTCCTGTACTGACAAAAAAAAAAAAAAAAAAAATGGGGTAGAGGACGGGACCTCTTGAAGCAATGGTCCTCTAGCCCATTTCCACAGCCAAGCTCACTCATTCAAAACAAGCTACTTTTTAACTATTTCTCTTCTTTATTTTTTTTCTGGTAGTTTCGCCATATCACTGAATAACATGCTCATGCCACTACTCTTAAAATATATGAGTCTTGCTCTTGTTCAGTTCAGTTCTGCCCTGTGTTAAATACCAGCCCTGGAATGAATATATATGTATATAGGAATGTAGTAGTTTCGCAAGCCTACAACTACCCTTTAGCTAGATTTAATAATTGCTACCATATTGCTATATTTCTCATTTATGAGGATTTTTTATTTTTGGCCAAAGTATCTTAAATTACAAACTCATGAAATTTCAAGTCTTAATACTTAATCTCTAGAAAAAATATATATAAGGACATTTTCACCATGGTCATAGAACCATGATCATACTTAATAAAAGTTTTGCCATATTTTAGAAAATAAATTTCACTATTTGTCTGTTTTTGTTTCTGTTTTGTTCTGCTTGGTCTATCTAGCTCAGGCAGACTTCAGATTTACAGCAATCCTCCTGCCTCAGTCTTCCAAGTGGTGGGATTATAGGCTGTGCACTATGTGATCGGCTTCTTTGTTTTGAATCATGAATATATTCACAAAAATCAAAATTCAAAAGCAAGAAAAGTATATACAACAAGGGAAAATTGCATTATGAAGTCTTCCTGTCATTTCTGACCCAGCCCTGGCCCTGCCTTAGTTTCTTGTGTAGCTTTCTAGAAAATTCCGCACACAGAATAGGGACTCTGTAGTTTATAGAAAAAGCAACTATAAGCACTGAGATGACACTGGACTTGTTCACTACCAAATCCTTAGACCTCGAATAATGCCGGCACTCAAACATTTTTAGGATAATTTTTTTACATTACTAAGCATCAAACCCAGAGCCTCACACGAGATAAGCAAGAGCTCCACAACTGAGCAACACCCTTGACCCCAATGAATAAATTTTTAAATAAAGATTGGCAGTTACGTACTACAACATTGGTCTGTACTCCTCTTTAGCACTTTACTAGTTTTGAGTTTTGTTCTGTTTTGTTTTGGCAGTGATGGGATAGAACCAACCAAAGGCCTCACACCCATTGGGCAAGTGGTCTACCACTGCGCTGTACCCTCAGTACATTTATTAGGCTTTTAATCCTGGAATAAATGCCCTTTATCTTTTTTGTTTTCACATTGCTGAGAATCCACCCACATATTAGGTAAGCACTCTACCTGGGCTGCATCCTCAGTCTGCCTCGTTGTTTTTAATGCCTGTAAAATAACCTTGTGTGTGACTGAACCATAATTTATTGGACAAGTCACCTAAGGACAGACACCTGTGGTTTCCAACATTCCGGTATTACTCTCCATGCGCTAATGAGTATCCTTATATGTGCATAAGCACACAGTCACACTGTTATTTCTTTTTTTGCTTCCACTTACTTTGTGAATAAGGATTTTAAAATTCCAGAGGCATTGGAGCATGAAAAATCTTTCTCCCAACCCCATTCCCTAAGTTCTGCCTGCGCAGTTCGTTTCTCTTAGAGGCAGCCAAAGTCACCTGTTGTATTTCCTTTCAGAAATACCCTATGGGTACACAAGTGTATTCTATACTGCGGTTTCCTCATGTATAAACTTCAGATTATTTTATTCACTATATGCTCTGATGAATGAATATTTAACTTTCTTATACCTCCATGTCACTACTCCCATCTACCTGCTAATACTTCAGTTACCTTTGTCAGTATAAATAACATATAAAACCTCATTTGATCAGACAGCGGTGCTGCTCAATCCTAACACACGTGCTTAACCAGCACAAGTCTCTGTGTTCAATGCCTAGCGCCACCAAACAACAAGCCACTTCGCTTTACTCTGTCTACTACAGAGGCACTGCCTGCCTTTTCCCTCGCCATCCCCTGCACCTGCTTTCTCAGCTATACCTTTATTTTTACTCTGTCAAGGTTGCTAACATTTCCATTTGGAGGCCACAATTCATCCTCGGTGCTTTGCCTTGAGGTTGGTTGGAAAGGTTGAGCAACACAAGCAGCACTGACCTTCACGTGGCCAGATGGTGAGCACCAGGGCGTCTGGCTCAGCTGCTTGTGACCCGGGCACGTTGGGGTAGGACAAACACACGATGAACCCCGCAGCTGTTAAACACTACGTTGCCTTTGACTGTGAATTCTCAATGATTGGATTGTGTGTTGCTATCAATTAGATTATGGAATTCAGTGTGGAGATTCCTCAAAAAACTAGGACTGGAGGTACCATGCAACCCAGCTATTCCCCTTCTGTATATCTTCCCCCAAAAAATTAAAAACATCATACTACAGCAATATATATGCACCCATGTTTATAGCGGCACAGTTTGTAATAGCCAGATCTTGGAAACAACCCAAATGCCCATCGACTGAGGAATGGATAAAAAAATGTGGTATTTTTATACAATGAAGTACTACTCAGCCATGAAGAAGGATAAACTAGAGACCTATAGGTAAATGGATGCAACTTGAGACCATACTCATTAGTGAAATAAATAAGACACATGTGTAAACATTGTTTTGTTTCATTAGTGTGAGAAGGCAAAAGAAAAACATGTATATGTGTATGTATATCTATATAAAAAATAGATAAGATAGTTATGCTACTGATTTCTCTGAGTTTGCTGAAGAGAAAGCTTGCTGGTATTGTTTGGACGATTGAACGCAGACGTCTCGTGTGCCAGGTGAGTGACTTGCAGATGACAATGCCCAACGTATGTACCATTGTTACCCCAATTGATGTGTTTTGAAAGTTTGTTATAGTTTTTTCTTCCTCTTTTTTTCTTTCACTTTATCCTTGAAATAAAATGAATTTGAAAAAAAACAAAAAACAAAATAAAATTCTGTTCTGTCGCCTGAATTATCTCTGCCTTTTCCTCCTCTCTGGAACCAAGTTTTGTGGTAATTTTTTATCCTGGGGTTTTGCTTCCGTGTTGGAAGGCTCCCTCCTCCCTATTACTCACGTCATCTCCAGGGGAAGCACAGGGCTGCTCTGACTGGTGACACTGGGAAGAATAAACTAGCAGCGTTCACCTGGGTCCTGACGCCTTCTTTTTGGCAGTAAGCAGAACCACAGAGAAATGAGTTCCTTTTGGCCCATCAGTGGGGGAAGCAGCTGTCTGGCCCAACATCACCTAGAATCAGGCACTATGGGGCCCCTGGCCTACAAATTTCATCATATCTTTTTTTTCCCCCGGTACCGAGGATCGAACTCACAACCTTGCACCTGCCGGCCAGGTGCTTAAGCCACTGAGCCAAAGTCTGCCACTGAGCCAAACTCCTGGCCCTATTTTTTCTGAGGCAGGGTCATACTATGTAGTTCAGGTCAGCCTTGCCCACATTGTAGCCCAAGCCGGCCTTGAACTCACAATGCTCCTCCTACCTCAGCCTTCTGAGTGCTGGGATTAAAGGCTTGCGCCACCACGCCCAGCTCAAATTTCATCATATCTTCCAACCTATGTCCCTACAGGTTATAAAAGGGGTATTTTGGTCAATCATCTTTTGTTTTATAACAGAGTCTCACTATGTAGTCCAGGCTGGCCTTGAACTTGTGCCAGTCCTCCTTTATTTGCCTCCTTAGTGCTGGGGTCACAGCCTGGATGCTGCCCAAGCTGGCCTATGAACTTGTGGTTTTCATGTCTCAGCCTCCTCAACACCTGGGACTCCAGATACAATCTATGACACCTTACTTATTCCTCAATTTGTTTAGAATCTAGGCATTAGAATAAGGTTTCCAATTACTGAATCCTCTCAAGAATATATTTGCAAACTAGAAAAAGCTTTGGGGGTGGGGGTGGGGTTCACAGGTATGCACTGGTGCCTGGGCTTAAATGATTTGCAGAGGCTCATTTGAGGCAGTGGCTTTTTAGATATGTGTGGTTAACTTTTAACCATGTAGACTGGGTGAAAGGTGTTAAGCCTGTCACATGTTAAGTTGACGTTGGCAGGTGACACAGGTGACTGGTTGCTTCTACAGAGGAACACAGTTTGAAACAGGGCAGCTTCAGGGGAACTGGGCTTGGGCCTCTTTGACCTTGGCAAGGGAAAACGTGAGCTGTAAGGGTGACCTTAAGTAAGAGGTGGGACTACTGGAGTTTACAACACAGAAGCAACCTGACCCGATATTGCTGGCTAGGCAGAAGTGGGATAGGTTGTTTTCAGGGGATGAGAGACAGAACGTTAATTTTTGGCTTTTACACTGAAAGGCAGTTGGTTTTTATATGTACCACAGGTTCTGGTTTTCAACAGCTACTGTCAGGCCCAGGTAGACAGATCACACTACATCAACTGTCTCATTATCCAATTTTCTGGGAGGAAAGAGACTAAGGTGGCGACCGTGGTCAAAATTCTTCTGTCCCTGTGGCTTATCCACAGGCTGATGGACTAAAAGTCTTCCGCCCTGGCTAGGATTCAAGGTAATACAGTTAGAGCAGCTGGGCCTGCAGGTAGGAGTTGTGCCCAGAGGGAACATGCCTCAGCAGTTTAGCGGCTCAGATTGGAAGAAAACAGTAACTTAGGACATGAAGGGCAGAGGGTTTGACCCCCAAGGCCCTGGGGCACAGGCTTCAGCGCCTCCACAGCAGCTCCATTCAGGAACCTGCTGAAGGTAATTTTCCTGTTAACACAAGAATGCGGATAAGATGAATTATCTTCCCTGTGAGGCGGCTGGCACAGACCTCGATTTCCATAAAGACAAGCAGGAATATTAGTCACTGTGGCGCAGACCGACTGTGCCTGACCACGAGGCAGTGAACCCAGAGCTCAGAGGGGAAACTAAAATGAAGAGGTGACATATTTTAGGGCAATGAAAAAGTTCGGGAATCAGATGGTGGTGATGGCTGCACAATGCGATGAAAGCACTTAATGTCACTGAATTGTGAACTTAAAAATAGTTACCATGGTAAACTGTGTGTCTTTCCACAGCAAACTTCCAAGCAAGTAAGTATGCACCTGGATTCCCAGCTCCCTGCCCATGTGGAAAACGCTCATTGGTTACACTGTGTTTCTAGTACTCCATTGCTGGAGATTTCTTCCACCTAAAATTAAATTCACAGGATATGTTTTCTGAATAACTGAAATTCTGAAAAGCTGAATCCAAGATTTTCTCCATATATCTTCCCTCACTCAAGAGCCTGTTGCATTTCTGCCAGGTATAATGGTGCCGGCTACTCAGGGGTTGAGGGAGGAGGATGGCAGGTTCAACGCCAGCCTGGGCAACTTCGAAAGATCCTCTCTCGAATTACAAAAAAAAAAAAAAAGGCTGGGGATGGTAGTTCAGGGTAAGGCCCTGGGTTCAACTCCCAGTACTGCAAATCAAACACCAAAAACGCTATTGAGTTTTTACTGTGGTCTCTGGCAACCTAAACAATTTTTGTTTTGTTTCAATATAATTTTATCTGGAAATCATATATGCCTTAGTAACTTCTTGATTTTTTTTTTTTAATTCTCCAATGATGCTCACTGGAGGCTTGGTTTCTCAGATAGCCTTTGAGGTTCTAAAGGAGCTACATCCACTCTCAGGGAGTGACAGTCCTGGAAATAGCTTAGGAAACTGAACACTGATAACATCACAGAGCCCGGCTATGGTCTGGCTGTGCCCGCACCCTCGCCCCACACATGTGTTGGAACTTAATCCTCAACGCAGTGGCTTTTGAGGTGATTCTGTCATGGGGGCGGAGCCCTCGCGAATGGATTTAGTGGTGTTAAAATGGAGGCCGAAGGAAGTTGGTTCGACCTCCACAAGGCCCAGTCTATGAGGAACTGGCCCCAACCACTCTTGAGAATCTGCTGGGCCTTGATCTTGGACTTCCTGGCCTCCAGAACTATAAAAAATAAATGTATTTATTATAAACTACCCAATGTTTTGTGATAACAAGTCAAAAAGTTTAAAGCAACCCTTCATCTGTTAATGACTAGAACAAGAAATCAGGAAGGATGGTGTGAGGACTTTAAGAATGCTGGATTTTAGATTTTTGACTCACAAAGGTAAGAGCATTTGATTTCAGATTTTCATTTCTCTGAACTTTTAGTTTACAAAGGTTTTTAATTTTTGAGATGTAATTTCTCCCTGGAGATTATATTCAAATTTGTGGAATTTCTGTGTCAGTACCATGTTAGCAATTTTATTTATTTATTTATTTTTTATTTTTTATTTTTTTTGATACCAGGAATCCAGCTGAAGACCTTGTACTTGCCAGGCAGGTGCCGTGCCACTGAGCTCTATCCCCAGCCCCTCATGTTAGCAATTCAGTGCCATCTCTTTTTATTTTTTTGCTATTGAACCCAGGGCCTCCAGAATGAGCTGCATTCCCAGTCCTTTTTTAAAAAAATATTTTATTTTATTTTATTTTATTTTATTTTATTTTATTTTTGAGACAGGATCTCACCACGTAGCTCAAACTTGCCTCAAACTCATGGTGAACCTCCTGCCTCAACCTCCTGAATGCTGGGATTACAGGCGTGTGCCATCACACCCAGCTCAAATTTTTTGAAACGGTTCTCACTAAGTTGGTAAACTGCCCAGGTTGAATCTGCAGTTGTGATCCTCCTGCCTCAGTCTCCCAGAGTACTGGGACTACAAGTATACATCACTATACCTAGTTTAATGCTGTCATTTAGTCACACCGTACAACCTGCAGTAGGCTATGCTGGACAATGTGATAAGACATAATTTGAGACGAGCAAATAGGAAAGTGAATTTTCAACTTTGTGGCTCTAGTTTCCTTGCAGTAGATTAAGGTTTTATTCTGACTCATTTCAGAGTCTTCTAGGGTAATCTCTAAGCCAGTAGTTTATAACCCTTGTATATCAGAATTGAGCCTAGGGAAAATACATTTTCAGGGCCCCAAACAAATAAATAGTGGCTAGAACAATCTACTCAAACTCCTTTTTGCGATGCTATACAGTGGGCTCTGGGTGCTAGTAGTATGTAGTGCTCTCCCATCTCTGGTTGCTTCTAACAGGGACAGTTTCACAATGCTGGTTCCCAGGATCTACCAGAGATTCTTATTTAATGGGCCTGATGTGGGTCTCCAGTATTAACATAGTCTTAGGTCTGAGGTTCTGTTAAAAGATACATTTGGCAGGTCCGGGATTTAGCTCAGTGGCTCTAGCACTTGCCTGGTAAGTGTGAGGTCATGAGTTTGATCCCCAGTACAAAAAAAAAAGATTTAAAAGATACATTTGGCTCCTAAACTTCACAGCCTTTATGAGTAAAAAGGGAGAGATTCTGATTCCCCATCTGCTTACTTTTTTTCTTGTGCCACAGTCTCCCTATGACATGGCATAAACTGCCCTCAAGTCTTTCTAAACCTCCTTCCTTAGCTTTCTAGGAAAGGAGGATTGGATGGGTGTGGTGGTGCATGCCTGTAATCCCAGCACTCAGGAGGCTGAGGCAGGAAGATTGCTGGAGCGTTCAAGGCCAGCCTGGGGCTACTTAGTGAGTTCAGGAGCAGCCTGGGCTACACAGGGAGACTGGCTCAAAACAACAACAACACAGCACTCAGGAGGCTGAGGCAGGAGGATTGTTGTGAGTTCAAGACCAGCCTGGGCTACAAAGTGAGTTCAAGGCCAGCCTGAACTGCATAGTGAGACCCTGTCTCAAAAAATAGGGCTGGGGATTTAGCTCAGTGGCGTTAGCACTTGCCTGGCAGGCACGAGATAGTGAGCTCGATCCCCGGTACCAATAAAAATAAGAAAAAGAAAGAAAAGAAAAGAAAACAACAAAAGAAAGAGAGAAAAAGAAGAAGCAGAGACCTCAGGCACAGGCCGCTGCACCTGCCCCTCCTTTTGCCTACTCCCACCAGTCAGGGGGTCTCGAGGACACACAGATCCTCCCCCGAGAGATTTCAACACTGTGCACTCTTTGTCCAGTGAATGCGCCGTTGGCGGCCAGTCCCTGCCCCACCCCGTCCCATTTTTCACATGTAGAGGGAACTACCCCCAATTACTCAGCCCTGGATACCAGTCATCTGGGTGAGTGGCAGCAGCGGCAGGCTGGGCGGGGAGAAGTGTGTGCTGACGGAAGCCTGCCAGGGTTCTCCGCGCAGCTGAACCAGAAGAGACCCCAAGGGCAGCCCTGCTTCCGACAGTAAGGACGTCTGCAGCAGGAGAGATAAGGATGGAACAGCGCAGGGTGGCGCCGAGTCAGAAACATGGGGTCCCAGCCCCAGCTCTGTCAGTAACTAGCCAGAGAGTGGCCTCGGCAAGTCACCAAATCTCACCACACCCTGGGCTCCTCACCCACTTTGAGAAAGTTGGATCTAGATGATCTCCATTAGTTGGTTTCAGGTAAAACATTTTGAAATTGTATGACCAGCTTCAACTATATAAAATTTGAAACATCTGTGTAAAGATAGCACCAACAAAGATAGAGAACTTATGAGGATCAAAAGATTGGCAAAGGCAAGTCCATCAAAAGGGGACTAGTTCATTATAGTGTAGACATTCACTGGAATATCACGTGGCAGTTAAAAGAAATAGACACTATATGCTGGTGTGGAAAAATCTCTAGTTCAAAAGGTAATTAATCCCAGCACTTGAGAGGCTGAGGCAGGGGGATCCCTGCAAATTCAATACGAGCCTGGGCTACAAAGTGAGCTCAAGGCCAGCCTGAACTGCATAGTGAGAACCAGTCTCAAAAAAAAAAAAAGTTATTAAAATAGGAAGGTGCTAAACTATGTATAATGAAAAAAATGTATATGTCTGTTTACTTACATAAGCATAAACCACCTTTGGATGACTAAAGAAAAATTTGTAAAATTTGTTTGCTCTCATGGAGGGAAGCTGAGTGCTAAGGAGCGGACGGGAAGGAGACTTCGGTGGGTGCTCCTTTATACTTTCTGAATTGCAAGCCGTGTGACCGCATTACCTCAGGGCAGTGGCGGCACTCATGCCACAGCAGGAGGTTTGTATCACTGAAAGGTTTGGCCACCACTGCCTTGGGGTAAAGCTGTATCACCTATTCAATCAAATGACACACTGGAAGGATGAAAGCTTTTGGTAACAGCACCAGGTCATTCTGTGTGGTCTGGGAGTCGCTTGTGTGTGCATCTTGTCAGAAGTCGCCATCCCAGGGATCTAACCTGTCACAGTAATTAACCCCTGCAGCCTCCAGGACAGCCCCATCCCCACCCAAGCACAAACACAGCCTCCCTCAACTGCTGCCGGCTCACGGCAGGGACGCAGACCCTCTGGACCCATGCGAAGACTGATTTGCCACACAGATGCCATCCACCAGTGTCCCAGGGTCCCTCTCCAAAGGCTGCAGCAGGTCACCAACTCGGAGTCCCTCTCCAGAAGGGCTCCGGGCGGCAGTGCCCTCTGAGCCTCTGAGTCGTTTCAGACCTTCGCCGCTGGTTGGCTTGCTGAGCCGGGGTCGCCTGACGTCCCGCTGAGCGGGAAGGGGAAGGACTGAGGCAACACGGATGGCGGAGGAGGAAATGGAATTAGAGGAAGCCGGAGTGAGGGACCACTGTGGAAAAGCGAGGGGTGAGGCTCACCTCGCGCAGCTTTTCCTGGGCCTCAGCGAGGGCCGCTTGCTTCTCCTGAAGCTGGGCCAGGGCGGCGTTCATTCGGACGCGCTTGGGCTCCACCACCCGATAGAGCCGCCCGTAGAGCTGTGGGGAGAGGGAATCACCCAGGCACTCACCCATGGGTGCCTCTCCTGCCACCCGGCTGTGTACGCCCCCAGCTCTCCCCCGCCTTCCCTCCTGCCCCCGCAGCCCCACCGCCCTTACCTCCATGGCCCGCACCCACATGCAGAGGGACTTGGCGGCCAGCGAGACGCGGCCTATGATGTCGGGCTGGAAGTCAGGCTGGGCACAGTAGGCCCCAATCTTCTTCAGCACCTTATCTGAGATGTTATCTTTATCAAAGTGGATGAGCGACTTGATGAAGTTCTGTTCCCCTGCAGGACGACAGTTACGGGCCTCAGACAGAGGACTAATCCTATACCCATCGAGGTTCACTGCCAAAAATCGCTTTCTGCCGCGTATTTCCTGGGCTTAGTTCCCAAGACCACGACATCAGACCTCATCCTGACTTCCATCCTCTGACCTGGTTTCCTTTCCTAGTAACTTCTCATCCCCAGGGCGTCCACAATCTCCCAGCCTGTTTTCCATCACTTACCTTTACCTCTCAGCCAAACCACTCTACTCACCATTCTTCCATCTGCTTCATACTTCTTCCGGGGCAGGGGCTGCCAAACTACGGCTGGCAGGCGAATTCTCCCATGGGAGCCCAGAGAAAACCACACGATGAAAAGAAAGAGTCCTGTTTCCCATTTTTGGATTCTTGCCTTTTTGGGGGGCTCTGAAAGCATTCCTGCCCTTACACATTCCTGTATCTTTACAATGCTCTCTTTTCTTCTTATGGAAAGATGAACCATTTGTGTTACAATTGAAGGATCCTAATGGATGCTTTCATCTCCCCTTTCCCCTCCTCTCCATGCTCTGAGGGTCAGTCTGATGCCGTGTCTATGCCTGTCTCTCTGAATGCCTTATGCACAGCAGTCGGTCCAGGGACACCGTGCCGTGGAAGTCACTTGCCTGGCTCTCTAACTTACCCAGCTGCCGCTTGGCCTCTGCCCATGTGGGCTCATTGCCTCGAAGAATCATGACTGCCTGCATCACCATCTCCACTTGGGCAGGGGGCCGTCCGTAAGACTTGATCTCGCCTATATCCTTCTTATTCAGTGACTCTAAGGCCTGGGAAAAAGGGTTAACTCGAGTGGTCTGATACAGTTATGGACCTCCTCTTCTTCCCACTTCCCCAGGCACTCTGAGGACAAAGAAGGCCAGCCCCCTTCCTGCTCCTGGCTCCCGCCCCTGGTACCCGCATGGCCTCTTCAAGAGCAGGCAGTGCCTCCTCTAGATCTTTCTGCGCGTTGTCAGCCAGTGCCTGACACTTGACTTCCTCCACGGCAATCTTTTCACTGTTGGCTGTTACTGCCTGGGGATGCAAAGAGAACGGGGCTGCTTTGTCTTTGCCTTAGACAAAGGTGGAATGACGGGGTTGCTAGGAAGCACACAAGAGAAAGCGAAAGAAAATTTGTGGTGCGCAATAAGCATCTTCGAAACAGTACCAGGTCGGGACCAGAAAACCTCTCTGGGGGTGGGGCCGGGTGGGGACTAGAAGGAGCGGGTGTAGGGCCCAAGGCTGGTGACCTTCTGCTGTTCGTCTGCTTCCCGCTTTTGCTGCACGATGATGACCAGGTACTCCTCACACTGTTTTTGGAACTCGGCCACCTTTTTCTTGGCATCCTCTAGCTCCAAGGACATCACTTCCACCTTTTCCCTAGTTTCATCAATCTTAAACAATCCCGTCCGCAGCTTGTTGGCTTGGTCCAGCAGTTCTTGCCGTTTTTCTCCCAGCAGCCTGGGGGAGAAAGTAGGTAAGGTGCACGGAGAGTGTGGGCTCTGCAGCAGGGGGTGCCCTACACCATCTCCCTTCCCTGCGCGCCCCCTCAGTCCTTGTCTTCTTTTCTGTGACCACCCCCCATTTATCCCCCTCTGGTCATTTTGTTGTTCTGTTTTGATAGTTCTTGTGATTGAATCCAGAGCCTTCCTATGAGCTAAATCACCAGCCCCTTTATTATTTTTTATTTTGAGACAAGGTCTCACTAAATGCAAGAGTTGCTGAAGCTGGGTTCCAACTTGCTATCCTCCTGCCTCAGCCTCCTAGAGTAATAGGATTACAGGCTTGTGCTACCATGTATGGTTTGACACTCAATAATTTATAAATGTGTCATGGGAACTGTGATACGATATTGATACGATCTACAATAAAAATATACTTGGTCCTTGTGATACACAGCTTCTAAAATCCTTGGAATCTCCGAAGTGACAAAGATATGGTGGTGCCTTAGTTCACCAACATTTTTTTTGCAAATGATTTGGTTCAGAAACAGAAGCACTTTGTAAAATTTTGGTTTTGTTTTCCAAAGCAGCCTCAGGTGATGGATACAATTGTGGCGATTTTTCCCACATGAACACAAACACGGCCATCTTTTCTAGAACTGTGTAATGAATTATGTTTGTGAACTGAGGTAGCACTGGATCTGTTTGCTGGCGAGACCACTTGGGGCTGGGAGCTCCTGAATGGAAGAATCGAGCCTGAGATTAGAGGATTGGAACTTTCGACCCCAACGTACCCCTACTTCTAGGTGCAGAGAAGCTGAAGCCTGAGCTGATCGCCAGTGGCTACTGAGCTAATCCTGCCTACTTCACGAAGCCTCTTTAAAGACCCAAAAGAACAGGGCTCAGAGAGCTTTCAGGTCAGCGAACATCCACAGCCCCAACTCCACAGGGACAGAAGCTCCTGTGCTTAGGACACTGGCTCACCTGCATCTTTTGTAATAAATCGGCCACTGCAGCAAATGTTTCCCTGAGTTCTGGGAGCTACTCTAGCAAATTAACTAAACCCAGGGGAGCAGGGAGTCCATAGTAACCCACAGTTTGTAGCTGGTTGGTCAGAAGCATAGGTAAACACGACCTGGGGCTTGAAATCTGAATTGGGGGCGGTCTTGTGGTCTGAGCCCTTAGCCTTGGGATCCCATCTTAACTCCAGCAAGATAGTGTCAGGATTGAGCTAAATTATGAGACACACAGTTAGTGTCTGCTGGAGAACTGCTTGGTGTCTGGGGACCCACCCTTCCCCAATCTGTATCAAGAACTGTTTTGAGTGTGACAGCAGGGAAAACATTTTTCTTTCCATTGCATACGGGTGACAAGCTTAGACGACAGTAAAGGCAGACAGGAAAAGGGCTGGGTATGCTATAGCAACATCCCAGTTGTATTATTATCCAAAAAGGGCAGAGAAACATGGTCCAGAAAATGGGGACAGAGAGGGTATAGACAGGAATGGGAGCCCAGGGAACATGGCCAGGGGCTCCAGGGGCAGCTCCTCCTACCAGAAGCCCCCATCCCTCACTCATTAACCTCCTGAGCAGAACTACGGGCCTCTGGATCTCTGCCATCTCGCCCCAGCACCCAGGTCCCTGAGCCTTTCCCTCCTCCAGCTCCCGGGTATTTTCTGTGACATTATTTTACCAGTTGCCCTCAAAAGACATCAAGCTTCCTGGCCCTCCACACCCCTGCTCTTTTTCATACTTCTTATATCCAGACACGAGTTCCAGGTAGTTGGTGGGTGTGACATAGTTGTATCTTCGAAGCTCCAACAGCATCTTCTGGGAATACTGAGCCACTGACCAGTGCATGGTGACAAAGATCTGGGCCACTTTCTTGTGGATCTGAGGCCAATAATACAGAACGGAAAACAAAGGAGATGGAGAAACAAGTGGGAGGGAGGTCAGGAGTGTGCTGAGAGGTGGGGAGGAGGGGCTCACATTCTCCTGAGTCCCCAGGTCCACGCCCACGAGGTACTTCTCAGCCACTTCTAGCAGGGCCTCGCGGGGCCACTCTGAGAACCAGTTGATGGATGTGCAGTTCACCAAGGCTGGGTACTGGCGGATCCAGTTCCTGAGGAGGAGTTTTGAGAGGCAACAAAGCCATTCACAGTGAGGCTCCAGCCCCTGGCTTCACCACTCATCCATCCGCCTGTCCTTTGGGAACCCAAATGTCCCTTTCTCTGGCTCCCTGTAACTTCTCATTTCAAATTCAGCCCCTCAGAGGGAGCTCGGTAGCACGTAGAAGCACATTCCAGATCAGAAAGGCCTGAACCCACACTTTTTGATCTAAGCTCTGTGAACAACAGTTTCCTTCTCTCTAGAAGAGAACTATTCATACTCAGGTTGCTGGGGGAGCCCATGAGATAACACATGTGAAATGCTTAGTAAATACCCCATACTCCATAGTACTCAAAAAAAAAAAAAAAAAAAAGCTTGGTTCAGTTGTTTCTCTACACACATGTGATCTCCTTTTAGTTTTTGATGTCCTTAAAAATCTAATCATACCAAGAATGAGTGAAGAAAATGTGGTATTATGTACTACAAATGTTATTAAGCCTTTAAAAAAGAAGCAAATCATGTCACATGCTACAATATGGATGAGCCTCGAGGGTATTATGATAAGTGAAATAAGTTAGTCATAAAAAGGCAAATACTTCAGCCAGGCGTGGTAGCGCATGCCTTTAATCCCAGCACTTGGGAGGCTGAGGTAGGAGGAGCATTGTGAGTTCCAGGCCAGCTTGGGCTACAATGTGAGCACAAGGCCGGCCTGAGCTACATAGTGCGACCCTGCCTCAAAAAAACCAGGGCTGGGAGTTCGGCTCAGTGGCTTAAGCGCCTGCCCTCACAGGTGTGAGGTTGTGAGTTCGATCCCCGGTGCCGCAAAAAAAAAAAAAAAAAAAAAAGGCAAATACTAGGGGCCAGGGATATAACTCAGCAGCACAGCGCCTGGCAGGCAAGTGTGAGGTTGTCAGTTCAATCCCCAGTAAAAAAAAAAAAGGCGAATACTGTACAATTCCACTTATATAGAGTTTTCAAAAGTAGTAGAACTCAGAGACAGAAGTGGAATGGTGGTTTCCAGGGGGCTGGGGAGGCAAGGATAAGCATTTATTATTAGTGAACATAGAATTTCAGTTCGAGAAAATAAAAAAATTCTAGAATCTCTTGCACGACAATGTGACTATACTTAACGCTACCCAACTGTATACCCAAAAATGGTTCAGGTGAGAAATTTTATGCTTTCTGTGGGGATTTTTGTTTTATTTTGCTTTTGGTATTAGGGATTGAATCCAGGGCCTTCATACTGAGTTACATTCCCAGCCCTTTTTTAATATTTTATTTTGAGACAGAGACTTGCTAAGTTGTTCAGGCTAGCCCCAAACTTATGATCTTCCTGCTTCAGCCTCCCTAGTATCTGGGATTATAGATTATAGATATGTACTGATATCTTTGGCTGTGTGTGTGTGTGTGTACCATACAAAGATTTAAAACAACAAAATAAAAACATCATCAACCAAAAGAAAAAAATCAGGTCACACTAACAGAGAAGAATGGCTACTATCTTGGCCACAGGGATTCCTTGAAGGAAGGTGCAGCTCGTGGGAAGAAGTTGGGGTGAGCCAGGCAGGAAGGCCTGCTGTTACTCATGAAGCTCATTTCCAGAAGGTATGGGAGATGGGGGTGGGGAGAACCAGATGAGGGATGTGAAGGCGCCCTAGGAAGAAGCCTGTGAGACGAATCACCTGAAGGGATCCCCGACGGGGCTGAGGCAGAGCACGATGTGCAAGTTGTTCCGCACGCGCTCGATCAGGTAGGTGAAGAGGCTGTCTGAGGATTCAGGCACCTGCTCAGCCCGAGCCTGCTCTATGATGAGTGTCTGGATCTGGACAAAAGCCACACAAGGTCAAGGTTAAAAGCAGCCCTGCCCAGTAGGGTCCCCAGATGGCTGAAGACGCACAGCCTTTCCGTCTTACAGTGTGGGGTGAGATGGATGGTGGGGTACCACAGAAGCAGATTTTTAGATCTGTGGTTCTTTTGTAGAGTGACTTAGGGAAGGCCCAAGAACCAACTGGCTCATGAGCAGGCGTGGGAGGAAGCGTACCTCTTCAAATTCATCAGCCTTATAGAGGTTAGGGACCTCGCCGGAGCTGAGGATGTTGTTAATATCCTCCAGGAAAGATTCATCAGCAATCTGGGTGTCCACAAAAAGGAAGGACGTGGTCTTGAGCTCTACCCCAGCCTGGCGATAGAGACGTTTGATATCTGGCCACGTGAGAGATGGAGAAGAGGGGAGAAAACAGACTTGCTTTCAATTCCCTGTCCTGCCCTTCATTCCACTTTGGAGGTTCAGGAGCCCCTCCCCAACTCAGCCCACAGCACACATACAACACCACCTCACACCCCGGCACACAAGCCAGCACCTGTCACAGTCTGCCTCCCTCTCTCCCCTCCTGTCATCAAAGGAACTCAGCCATTTCATCTTTCATTCACTCCAACCCGCACCGTACCATCTCGAAACTCCTGCTTTCGATAGTGTTTGGTGACCTCGATCTGGAAGGTGTCATACTCGCAGATGGATGAGGCCAGGCGGGCCAGGCTCTGGCGTCCACTGCCCCCGATGCCCACCAGGAGCATGTTGCCCCGCGGCTGTCCGATCACCCGAACGATCCGTGTGACTGGAGGCCGGGTGAGGATAACAAATTGGCTAGGCAAACTCCAAGGACCTTCAGGCCCTCAGCTAGGGATCAAGAGCCCTGGATGTGACTGTAAGGGAGCCATGAGGTTTGGAAGGACATTAATTCAGCTTCTAACTTCATCTTGTCTATTAAATAGCTATTACCACAAAGGGACCTGGGAGCAGAAGGAGGGGATTGATTTGGGAGAGGGCTGGGAGGGGAAACCTTTTTCCTTGGAAATGCTGCAGCGTGGGGCTGAAGGGGGAGGGGCAGGGGGTAGCACGTGCTCACTGTGCTCAATGGCCTCTCGGAAGAGCACCAGCTTCATCGGCACCACGGAGGGAGACAGGTTGTACTCATTTAGGGCCGTCTCTATGGCTGTCTTCAGCACCGTCAGGTCTGTCAGGTCTTCATAAACCTTGGGCTCCTTCAGGAAGTCCCCTGGGCCAGGGAGGAGGGCATCAGGTCTCCAAGCCTGGTCCTCCCCAGAGCTGTCTTCAGGGCCCTGAGCAGCAGGGCTCCAGGCCCCGACCCTCCTTCTACCCTCAGCCTCCTCAGAGTCCTGGGCTCACCAAAGATAGGAGGACGTCTGTTTGGACAGAGATTATGAAATGTGAGGTCAAAGAAGGAGCCAAGTTTATCACTTATGATGCCCACGAAGGCTTCCATGTCTGTCGTATCAACCAGTCGGTCAGAGAAGACTCTGTTGGGAGGCAACTGGGGTGAGATCTGGGCTGAAGAGGAGAACGGCCCTGGGGGAGGGAGGGTCAGGCCAGCGGGTGAAGGCAGAGATCGGAAGCAAGGCTGAGGAAACTGTCCGGGGCACAGGTGCACTCGTCACCTGAAGCACTCGTGAATCCAGAGTCGTGTGATGCTGGCCTTGGTATCATGGAAGTCCTTGTTGGCTCTAAGCATGCCTTGGAACACCTGGGGGGAAGAGAGGAAAGAGCATGGGGAGGGGAAAGAGGTTCCCTCCAGAGGTTTTGGAGGTTGGGGAAGACAAAGTGGGGTTTTAAGATAGAGTGACTTTTGGTGTGCTGTTTGCTAAGGCTAGGCTTAGGTGTGCTATGGCTAAGGCTTATTTTGAAAAGAAGCAAATGTCTCTGAGGAGGCTGGGCCTGGTCAAAGGGCAAGGTCACGTGGTGTTCACCTTGGAGATGTCACGAAGGTTGAAGAGGTAATGGATCTTGGCAGGTGTAGGCAGGAAGCGCTGTACCACTGTATTATACACGTCCAAGGTGGCCTCTGTCACCACATTCCCAATGGGCTTCACCTCTTCGTCAAAGTCCTGAAGCTTCTGGTTGATCATGGCACCAAATATACGGATGATCTGGGACTCCTAAAAAGAGACCTCAGCCTCACTTTCCAAGGCTCCTGGCCTTGTAGCCAGGGTGAGAATCAGGCGGAGGCAGGTGCAGAGCTGGCCTCAGCAACAGAATTCAAGGGGGCATGGCCGGCGTGGAAGAGGAAGAGGTGGAAAGCGGGAGGGAGGCGAAGGGAGGGAGGGAGAAAAAGAAGACAAGAAATGTCTGTGTGTGTGGTACTGGGGACTGCCCAGGCTAGCCTTGAATTACAATCTTCCTTCCTCAGCCTCCCGAGTACTAGGACTACAAGCATGCATCCCCTACACCCTGCCTAATTTTAACTTTTTAAAAGCATTACAGTTTTTGATGCCCCCCTAAGGTCTGCACCGTGGTGAGTGCCTCGCTTCCCTCACCCTAATTCTGGCACCGCTTTTAACTCTCCGCTTCGCAGGACCTACCTTCCTGGTCTATTTGGGCCCCACCTCGTTCTCTGCCCGCATTCTGGAGCCAGCAAGACATGACTTCCACCCTTTGTTCTCCTGGCTCAGAAAGCCAGCAAGGGCTTCCACAGCATGTGTCCCAGCTCCCTGCAAGTGACTCTACTCAGGGTTCCCAGCCCCCTCCATGATCTGCCCCCTTGTTCTCCAGGATGGGGATGGTTTCGCCTTGCTCAACCCCCTCCTAATAGTCCCCACTGCAGCCTCACGGTGGGGAAGGTCATGTTGATGACGTTGAAGCGACTCTGTAGCCTCGGTGAGATGACGGTCCGTCCACCCCCGGCAGGGCCCATGGCAGCCATCAGGAACATGTCCTGGAGAGCAAAGACAAGATGTGCAGGGAGTCAGGTGGGAGGAGGGGATGACCAGAGGCACAGGATGGGCACGGAGACACAGTGGGAAGGGACGAAGGCCTAAGGACGAACCCTCAGGATGCTTACTCGAATGTACTTGATGGTCTGCTTTGTACGATCGTACCAGAAGCCATAGTCTATCCAGAGGCGGATGAGCTCCAGGGGTGGCTGGGATCCAAACATGTCCTTAGCTGGCATATTTAGTTCGTCCATAAAGGTGATCATGCTTTTGCCCCCAAAGGGCACATAGACACCCTTGGTTCGCTTCTCTACCCTGCTTTCAATGATGCTTTGTACATTATTGGATGTGGTCTGGTAGAAAAAGCACACAAAACGAATACTTGGGTCATCGAGAGAAATATGGGGTCACAGAGGAGCATTAACCAACACTTGGACCCTAGGGGAGAGCAGAAAGAAAGGAGAGCTGGGGGCCTGGCCTCTGGCCCCCAGGCCCTGAACACACCTGTGCAGACATGTTGACAGTGAGCACCGACCACTGGCTGGAGGGCAAGGACTGCAGAACGCTCTGCGCTATGGAGGTCTTCCCAGTCCCCACGGGACCCACCAGCAGCACGGGGTTGTGGCTGGCCACCAAGGTGTTCACCAGGTATTTGTAGCGAACAGTGTCGACAGTGGGCACCATGATCTTGTAGAAGGGGGTGCTAACAAAGAAAAGGGAACTGTGTCTCAGGGGTCACTGGCCCACTTCTTCCCAGCTCCCATTTCATTCTTCCTCCCAGTGTTTATCCTCCTCCAGTGCCACCACAGCCTACTCATCAACTCTGTTTCCGTGGGGCCTGGGAATGGGACATGGTCTTTAAAGACCCTGTCCCAGGTTCTCTAGATCCCGTACCCAAGAGTCATCTCTTCTCTGGGATCCACCTTCTCCCTTTATAGCTGGTGGTTGCTTTGGGGCCCTATCCCACTTATCCCATCTTCCACCAATCACAGCCCCAACCCCTATGTGTACCCCAGACCCTCTCTCACTTTGGAGCATAACGCCAGCTCTTAGGGAGCTTCTCCTCAAATGATGTCCAACTCCGCATCTTGGGGTCCACAAAATATTCATACACTGTGTCCTAAGAAGGATATGTGTCAGTTACCAGCACCTTCCTCCAGCTCTCCCCAGCCAGAAGGGCTCGTAGACCTCCAGGGACAAGAAAGAGCTGCAAAGCAGCTCAGGTGGGAGCTGAGGATCTGGGATACTAGTGGGTTCTAGAAAAATAAGACAACGAGCTGGTTTTGAGGACCCTGACCTTATTGGGAAAGGAACCCTCGATTTCACGAAGGTAACTGTCAATTTTCTTGCGGCCATCCTCGTCTACAGAGGCACACACAGACCAGATCATGCTGAACACAAATGTCATCTCTACCATAGTCATGAAGTTTTCACTGTCGGCTGGGTTCACCTG